>JAVXUO010002077.1:0-40000 GCA_033065855.1 Escallonia rubra | reverse complement strand
ATGACTTTCATGAAGCCTATACCAACTGGACCAAAAGTCAGACTATTGAAGATTTTGAGGCCGGGTGGGTTGATTTGAATGAGAAGTATGACGTAAAAGGAAATTTTTGGATCCAAAACATGTATAACTTACGTGCACATTGGGCAAAGTCATTTCTCAACGATACTTTTTTTGCTGGCATGACGACGAGTGGACGAAGTGAAAGCATACATTCATTTTTTGATGGGTATGTAAATTCTAATACCATGTTGAATGAGTTTGTGGTGAAATATGACAAAGCAGTTTATAATCGAAGGAATGCCGAGGAAGACGAGGACTTTAAGACCATGACTTCAAAAGCAGTCTTGTCCTCTGATCATCCGATAGAACGAAAAGCTGGAGATTGCTATACTCGTAGTTTGTTTGAGATATTTAAGAAAGAATGGAATGCTAGTGTTAGTTGTTCGCACATAACATGGAGTAAGGAACCCAATGTTACAAAATATAGGGTGGGTTTGATAACTGTTGATAAGGAAAAATGGCGAACAGTTTACTATTGTTCGTCAAAAGATGTTAGAGCTAGTTGTTCATTTGCTAAGTTTGAGACGGCGGGAATTTTATGCAAGCACATCCTTTATATTTTTAAGAAGAAGAAAATAATTGATCTTCCTGAGTACTATATTCTGCCTAGATGGACAATCAATAGTCGATACAAGGTGGGAGATGTGGGTGATGGAATAGACGAGACTAGTAAATACTCAACTGAAAAGGGAGTCAGCCTTTTGACTTTGTGGTCGGTTCGAGCAAAGTTTGCAAAGGCAATTGAAAATGCAAGATATTCTCCTTCAGAAATATGTGAAGTTGATTCATGGCTAACTAGCTTTTTGGAAAAGCAAGCTGTAAGAAAGAACGAGGAGGATCTTCTTGGTGGCAAAATTGTTAGTCAAATTGGTTTAAGTACATGTATTTCTTAAGTTGAAAGTATGAATCAGATATCTATACGTGACCCAATTGCCCCTGTTAAGACTAAGGGACGTCCAAAGGTTGCTACTAGATTGAAGTCTTCTATTGAATTGACAAAATAAGAAAAGAAACAAAGGACTTGTGCATATTGTCATGAGAAAGGCCATTATCGGACTGGTTGTGCTAAGCGAAAGGTATGTTTTGAAATCAACGTTACCTACTGGTTGCATTTTTTTTTCCAATGTAATATCATATTGCATAATTAATTTGAGCTATATATTCTAACTTATAACTTGCGCATTATTTCAGAGGGATGAAGGAGAAGGCATTTTTATTCAATACTTACAAATTTGTGTAAGATCGTGTAAGATTTGACCAACTTTTTGTAGGCTTCTTTGTCTTTTTTTAATGGTTTCTTGTTTATTGAATTTTTAGGTATAACTATAGTCATGGTTTGTTGTTCCATTGTACCTTGGCTTTTTGTTGACATAATTGACTATTCTTATTTGTATGTAGGTTCACTGCTAGAACGGAGTTTGGATTATATAACAAGCAGACATTACCGACGTGCGGAGGCTGGTACTAAGGATATATGTTAAGTGACCGATTTTAGTTTTGAAATTTTCATTCTATATGGTAGATTTTTGGGATCTTTAAACATAAGTTTTGTTTCAGCGAGCAACTCTGTATTGGAATTATTTTTGAGTTATGTCTTTGATTGGTAGATGTATGTGCAGTTCTGTTTCATCAATCAAAAACTCAAAAAACCTCCATAGTTTAAAAAAAAAAAAAAAATTTGAATAGTTCTTTGTACTTGAGTTGCCAAGTCTGCATATCATACTGTTGCTGATGATAGATTCTCTACAACTTATATTATCATATTTCATGTTGGGACCATCCGCCCTGGCCACTTTGCCGGTCTCAGGTGCCTTTTTGCCAAATGCCAAAAGATAAAGCACCACAATATGTAAGATAACTGAACATAGGGATGGGGAAGACATAATGTAATTGATGACATTATCAATCTTCCAAAGTGTTATGAGTGCTCTGAGAAACTTTAACAGGAGGTTGAACCCAAATTTTTAGACAATTGAACTCCAGAACTAATATTGGCTTGGATAACATTACAGATATGCTAAGGTTTCTTTTGTTGTCTCCAAGATTGTTCGTTGTCTTCCACTAGTGCAGATGGCCCAGACACTTTAGCAGGTGACAACGGTCTTACCCTACACGAAGAATATCAATAAGAACGTACTCATAATTGATGCTGACACTTAAAAGTCAAACTTGAACCTGAAACCTATGGTGCCAAAGAGAGTTTTATGGCACCAAAACTGGCCACTTTGATTACATTTTGAGTTAGTAAATGATACGCTAAACAATCGATGAAATTTACCTGAAGCTTGGAAGTGACATTTGACAATTGGACCTATCCCCTGGCTATTATTCTGCTCAAGTAATGCCATTGCTAAGAGCATAATAAGAAAATATTGTCAAAAGGTCAATTAGAAGGCAAAAAGTCATATTTGGATGCCTCAGCATAAAATTAATATTACTTTGATCTGTCCAATTCAATGTATGGTCCACAGAAAATGGCATTTACATAAAAATATGTGTTTATATAATGGAAAAACATACAACTCTGCACCCTTCATAATCCAGCCAACAGTAGCAACAAGTTACACAGATATGCAACTGTCACGCTGATTTGTATGCAACTGAGTTAAAAGATCCGTAACCTAATAGGACACCTCATATTAATTCATGTGCGCCCATATGTTATAGTAAATACTAATACTCAAAATTTCTGGTGCTTATTTTCAGTTCAACAGATGGGATTCGTAACTCCTCCAGAGAAGTAGAGTTAACATTAGGTAGTTAATGAGATCCAACCAAAAGTGACATGGGTTAAGAACACTTGATCATCAAAGACATTTGTCAAGGGTGGAAAAGGAGAGTACCATGCTAGCAGTTATGTCACCTTTTGATACCAAGGCACCAACTATAGACTCCAAAGCTTCGAAGAATGACCTATATGTACCTATGCATATTAGGTACATATAGGTCATTCTTCGTGCCAAAACATTAGTGAACCAGATCTCAAAGTCCGTTTCGACCAAAAAAAAAAGATCTCAAAGTCCGATAACTGATGTACAATAGATGCGATCTTGATTCTAAGAGAGTATGAGTACAAGATATTACCAGTGGCAGCACTTACGGAGGCAGGCTTCTGAGCCTTTAATTTGAAACTGTCTACACCTCATAAATAATAGAATTGTGTGCTCAACATTAGTGGTAGAGGATGAAGCCATTAGTTGAATTAGGGTTGGCATCATAGCTGATACACATTGGAAAAACCTCAGTCCTGCCTCAAGTGATGCAACCATAGTCATTTTATAGAAAAATTCATGACAAGATGTCTTTTCTCGATGGACAATCATACCTACATACATTTTATACACATATACCAATCCAAAGATGAAATCTTAGAACCAATACATTTCCCATTAATAGCATATTGAAAAACTGGAAACTTGACTTGGAAGTCCTACATCCTGCAATAATGAAGGCAAAGAAAACATGTTTCAAAATACTCAGTATCATATTCTTCAGATGTCAAAGTAAGGAAAGAGGTAATTCAGATTCTTTGTGACTTTACTACAGGATGAAATGTAAAGTGCAGATTGTGCTATAGGCCTCCGCAGCTTACAACCTTTCGTCCATGAATGCAGGCCTCCTCACTACTCACAAGCACCCTAGCAGCCCTTCTGTTGCCAAAATGTTCTAGTTTTCTTCATTTCAAGGAAAAATTTAATAAAAAATAATGATTACATGACTATATCTATTCTTGGATGAATAAAGTTGAAGAGCCTAAAGATGTTGTAGCCAAAGACAAATGAATGAGCCTAAAGATGTTGTCATTTGTGTTGGGACCTTTCCTATTATTTTCTCATTTTATTGGGGAGGAGATCTAAAACAGAGAGCATCTCTAAGATGGAACTTCTGTGCTATCTATGTAACAAAACCATAAAGGGAAAAGCCAAGGCTGAAGGCTGAAGGCTCAGTATCCTAATTACTTAGATAGCCGAAAAACCAGTGCTTACAATTTTTAGAAAGAGAAAACAAGATATCCAGAACTCTCCGAATTGTTTCAGAGGTACTTTTGGCACACATGGGTTAATGCCTATGACTGAAATTAAACCTCTATTCCCACTTGACAGTGGCATGGTGAGGAATTGAGAATAAATATTAGTGTTCAACAAGAAAATCCAAACCAGGCAAGATGGAATGGTAGGGGAATAGTAACAACCAAGATGAGATGTACAAGTAAACGCACTACAAGCTTAGAACATAAATTACCTGTGACCATTCGGCGGGGGACTGTGTGGATGATCGACGGTGTGGATGGATGTGGGCGGTGGGTAGCTGGCTGGAAGGTCGCCGGCGATTGGCGAGGTGCAGTGGACGAGTGGGCAGTTTGGAAGGTCGCCGACGAAATGCGATTGGCCAGCGATGAGAGAGAGAAACAGCCGGCGATGAAGATTCCGTTCGGCGGGGGACTGTGTGGCTGATTGATGGCGTGGCTGGCGACTGTGGGCTGCTGATTCACTGTTGCGGTGGAAGGCGAAACGGCCGGCGATGAAGATTTTGTTCGGCGGGGGACTGTGCGGGTGATCCACGATGTGGCTGGCGGCTGTTTAAGGCTAATTTGTGTTGCGGTAGGAGGAAAAAGGGGCGGCAATGGTGGTCTTGCCGGAGTGGAAGATCCCGGCTTTGGGAGGAGAGAGATTGCACCGGCGAGCGGCTGATCTGATGAGAGAGAGAGAGAGAGAGAGAGAGAAATTGACGGAGAATTAACAACACATGAAATACTAGCATAAAACTACGTAGTTTTACCGTCTAGCCTTAGGCAAGTTACCTAAGGCTAGCAGTATATTCGCTATCCCCTATATATATATATATATGTATATATATATATATATGTGTGTGTATATATATATGTGTGTGTATGTAGATATACATGTATATATATATATATATCTATATATATATATATATATATATATGTATATATATATATGTGTGTGTGTGTGTGTGTGTGTGTGTGTATATATATATATATATATATATGTGTGTGTGTGTGTGTGTGTGTGTATATATATATATACACACACACATATATATATGTGTGTGTGTATATATACACACACACACACACACACACACACACATATATATATATATATACACGCGCAATGTATATGTATATATGGCGTTGAAGGGAAAGAGGAAGAAAAGTGAGGTGGGTCCCATTATTTTAGTCCGAACTGATCTGGACTAATTTTATACCACCCCCCCAGGTATTATTTTATCCCACTCAAGGGGGATAAAACAAGTCCAAAGGACACCTTATTCGGGGACTAAATGCGTGTCCAAACGCCGAATATGATTATTTTTATCCTATCAGGGGTCTTATCCTGCGCGCCAAACACTGCCTAGGAGTTTAAATCAGGCCCAAAAGCAAAATTCAAACTCTACTAGGACTAGGAGTCAATAGAAAGAAATTCCAAATTGTAATCAGACCAAGACTCCCCCTACTAATTAATCCAATCCCAGTTGAACTTCCCCAAAGCCGTCCTATATCTCTATATAAAGCCGCAGTGCACTATGCGACTTATAGTGTGTGGTTGATCTCTTGAAGCTTTTGAAAGCCATGGCTGCTGGTGATTTCATGTCCAAGTACAGTGATTGTGATTGTCCTACTTGTGAGTGTCTTCGGAACTCTCGTGACCACCCTCCCAGTGCCAGTGAAGAAATGTCGCAGTTGAATCTCGTCCAACGAGAGGAGCTAGTGATGCCCGGGGATCCGATGACGCGATCGCCGTCTTTCCTGGAAGTTGACGATTCCTTTCTTGCAGCGATGCTGGTGATGTACGAGGCTCTGGCAGCGCGATTGACGTCTTTCTTGGAAGTCGACAACTCCTTAAAAGCCATGGGTTCTTGTGATTTCTTGTCCAAGTACAGTGATTGTGATTATCCTGATTGTGTGTGTTTTGGGAACTGTCGTGACCACCCTCCCAGTGCCATTGAAGAAATTTCGCAGTTGAATCTCGTCCAACGACAGGAGCTAGTGATGCCCGGGGATCCGATGACGCGATCGCCGTCCTTCCTGGAAGTTGAGGATTCCTTTCTTGCAGCGGTGCTGCTGATGTACGAGGCTCTGGCGGCGCGACTGACGTCTTTCTTGGAAGTCGACAACTCCTTTCTCACGCCATGGAGTTACAAGCCTGATGAGTTGGATCGAAAGATGGACACAAATAGAGATGTAAAGCAGCGGATGAACTTCCAGCCCGGATCGTACTTTGCCACTGATGAAAGTTTCTCCTCCTAGATATCCGTCCACAGGAGACCAATCTGGATGACAAAAGTTTCTTCACTTGCAAGAAGTGACAGGGGACGAGAAAGTTTGCTAGATGTTTGTGTCTCTCTAGTTTAAGCTGTAGTACTATTAGTTTTTTTTTTTTTGGGTGCAATGTAGTACTATTAGCTAGGTTATCAATTTATGGATGGTTTTGCAAGTAGTCGTTCCAATTAAAATATTAGATTGTTTGTTTAAAATAAGTGTTGTTTATTTGAGATTCAGTGTGTTTGACTATTAACCTAGTAATATTGTAATACAGTCCCTCAAAGGATCTGTCCAGAACATATGTATGTGCATAAATCGATACTAATAAAAATCATGTGATTTTGCACGTCATATAGTGATTCAAAATAAAAGTATCATAAATTCTTGGTAAAAAAACAAAATTAAAATTAAATAATGCCAATATTATCATTCAACCATAACAAGTAAATCACTTGTTAAATGCCAATCAAAGAGTCAAAGTATGGAAAGTTCATTATAAAAACAATGCTTTCAAACCGGAGTTGTAAATGCCAATCATCATTAATATTTGTCACTAGTTATGATACTTATGTCTTTTGTCACATCAAGTTACTGCTAAAGAGAATCTAGATTGTTTCATATTATATCTTGTTATCCAATACACACCGACAAAGGAGTCAGTTTCAAACATTTTAAAAAAATATATAATTCTCACGAACACAACAAGTCTGATATTACAGTAACAAAAGTGAAGGTGTTTTAGAGACAATATCTATAATGGAGTTGCCCAATTTCTTGTAATATATTTCTATGGCCTGTATATATATATTTCTACGAAGTGAAATTGAGAATAAACTTGGACCGTAACTAAGTGATATTAACAAAAGTTCAAGAATTAACCCAAAAAGATAGTTGAAAGTAAAGTATCTAACATAAGGAGTTACAATAATTAAATGTGTAACAAAGTTTGTAAAACGAAAGGAGTTAGGAGCTTAAATGTTGCATCTTTGAATCCAATAATCAAGTGAACTCAAGATTCAGAAGGGCATACAAAAAAAATCAATTGTTTAGGCAACAAATCTAATAGCCGTAAATTTCAAGGATCTTTCAAAAGTTTTTAATAGTTCACTTTTAGATTTTTAGCCCTTTTTCTTGCAAGCATCCATTGTAAAGTTTAAAATATCATCACTTAGACTTCCAGCAACATTCATTGTCCATCTTGTTTCTTTCTGTAGAGTGATGGTTATTTTTTGTAATGATGATTGCTAAGGATCAAAATAGCTCTTGCAGTTTATTTTCTTTTGGTAATGACCTAGTTTATTATAATTTTCATGTATCTCTTATTTGAATATTAAAGTACATAGCAAGTCCTTTTTCGAATTTCTCTAGCTTAAGTTCTAAATTTTCAGTACAATTTGTGTAAAACTACGCTTAATTACTTAATCTTAATGTTACATTTTTTTTTTTTTTTTTTGCTTTTCAGTTCAAAAAATCTATAATATACTCTAAATTTCTCTTGGCAGTGTACTCTAAAGCTCTCTCTTTTTTATTTTTGCCTAGCCTGAGCTTGTTTATCTTAGAAGTACAATAAGGCTGTCAATTTAGTTATGCATGTAATTTGACATATATTTGCCATAAGACTTTCATTTTTCACACAGATTTACATGATATGACCACACCTAGTCATTTAAGAAATTAATATATTAATATTTGATGTTGTTTTAGAGTGCATACTACGTAATAAATGTGTGAAGTTGACAGGAGATAATGGTAATGAATGAAATAATTTCAATCATATTCAGAAACCTACGTTTTATATCCTATATACATACAAATTACACTTATAGTAAAAATACAAACTCAATAAAAGTTCATCAAGAATAATTTCTAACCCAAATCGTTAATCACATAATAAGATTTGTATAAATATAAAAAATAATATTACATATATATAGCATAAGGTTTTGAGAGTTAATAAAATTATAACAACCCACTATTTTACCAAACACAAAATATCAACTAATTCTATATGAAAGTTGAAAGAAGAAGGCCTACTTGAACTTGTAGATATTCTTACTTAGTCATATGTCGGTAAATTTAAATTTGCAGTCATATGCGAAAGTTAGTAGATACAATTACCGGTCCACCTTACAAGAATATATAAATAGAGGACATAATAAAACCTGGACTTATGAACGGTTCTCTAAGGAGTAGCAAAAATTAAGGTGGTCATTTTTTTGATTTTGATGTTGGTTAATTTTAAGGCTAGATTTTGATAGAGTTTTCTTTAAAGGTAAATAGAGACTTAGCATCATATTTATATGATTGGGCTAAATTTACTCCCGCTTTGGTTGAGTTCAATTCATTTGTCACTAATAGATACATAGTGAACTTTTAACCTCTTCAGTGACCAATGTTGAAATTTACCTAGGATGTTGTAATTTCGCCTCACCCTTTTTAAAAGAAAAATACACCCTTAATTTTTTTGTAAATTCTATAAATTTATAAAAGAATATTTTTAAGGGAAACAAAGTTGAGCTATTTGGGATCATTTTTATATGCTGGGCTAGATCGACACCACTTGGTTAAATTCATACATTCTTGTCACTTTAAGATATATCAGTGACCTTTTAACCTCTTCACCAGCAAATTGTTTAAATTTAATCACCTTTTTAGAAGTCAAACATATCCTTAAAAATGGTTGTATGTTTACTGAATCATTTAATCCCTCAATATTATTTTATTCGATGGGGCCAGATTCTCGCACGTTTTGTTTATATTCATAGTCTTTGTCACTAAAAGATACATTAGTGAACTTTCAACGATAAAATGTTCAAAGTTGCCCAAAAATGTTGTAATTTAACCTCACATTTTGAAAAGTCATATGTATATCAATACATAGAAACCTTTTAAACTTAAAAAGAGTATTTAAAGAAAGAATTAGTCATTTAACCCCTTGCGGATCAAAACTTGAGAGTTTTCAAGCTAAAAAAGTTATTAATATCATTTAAGCTCAAATAAATTGGAGTCATTATCAATTGGGTTTCACCTAATCCTATCACTTATAAGACTGGAACGTATGAAGACAACTCTTTATATGAAGAACATGTTACCATACAAATATTTGGTACTCCAGGATACAATTGATGATAGAAAGACAATAACCGTACGAAGAATGTGTTGTCATGCAAATAAGTGTATTCTAATATAACTCTTATACGAACATAGGATTATTCATTTGCCATGAATTCAAATTATATAATTAGGAGCCTAATGGTATGCTCTAGCAATTCTTATGCATTTAAAAACTTTTATAAAAAAAAAACTCAAGTTTTATGATAGATTTCTTACACCAATATATGCCCGTAATTGAAATCTAGAATTAAACTTCAGTTTTGCGACAGTTTCAATGTACTAATATGTTTTCATTGAAATCTATATAGACAATAATTTAAATCTGTAGCTTATGCATCAGCATACAAATATGAAATACAAAATCAAGAAAGGATTGAGTTTCTTACAAAATATTCAACTTAATTTAGGTATATTACATTTCTTCTTAAAGGCTATAGAAAACCTTGTTATCTGCAAGTTATTTTCTTTAATTGAATTTGATGGAGAAGATGTAGTAGCTCTAAGATAGTTTAATTTTGACATGGCTAGAGGTGGTAGGTTTTGATAGAAATTTTCTCAGTAATCAAAGAGCATGCAGGAGTTCAAGGGTGATGTTATAGGATTTTCATAGGTTTTCTTTCTTTATTTTTTTTTTCTTAGTAAAAATAAAAACAACCCTTAATTCTAACAAAAACATATATTCCAATAACGGTATTTAGGAAAGAAGCTTAATATCCTAAGAAAAGTCAACAACTCTTATTTTGAAATAACATTCTAATCAAAATGCGTACTTAACGGAATTTTTTTTAAGGGTGATTTTATAGGATTTTCATAAGCTTTTTTCCTTATTTTAAATAAAAGTCAAAACAACCTTTAACTTTAACAAACATATATTCCAATAAGGGTATTTTAAAGAAAGAGGCTTGATATCTTATGAGAAGTAAAAAAATACCCTCATTTTTCGATAGCACTCTTATTCAAAAAGGATATTATATGGGAAAAAATGTTTAAGTCAAAAACACTTCCAATCACCACTAATATTTTATGACAACTTCAATTTAAAAGGACATCTTAAGGAAAAAAATAGTCATTTAAGTCAATTCGTGCTTTTATATATGTATTAGACGTTAACATATGGCAAACAATCTGCTTCCGGCATTAATAGTGATGAGTATAGCTTGCCGATATATGTTATTAGAGTTTTGTTTATCGGTGCCAAACTACTAGTAGATCGAAAGTTTTATTCAAGTAAGCGAAAATTTAAATTGATATGAACACTACTAGAGAAACAGGTTATGCCTACGGTACTAAAACGTTGGCATAAGTAGAAAGTACCGTAGGCATAGACATACGCCTACGGTAGTATACCGTGGGTGCTTCTTCCGATGGCATAGACATACGCCTACGGTAGTAGACACATAAGCCTACGGTTGTTCCGTAGGGATATACGTATGCTGAGTTTGGCATAAGTCTCTTGCGCCAACGGTTTTCTAGACTTTCGCTTACGGATATATCGTAAGCTTTTTTCATATTTGTGCCTACGGTATTTAAAACTTTTGCCTATGGATATACCGTAGGTCACTTCCCCTCTATGCCTATGGTTTTCAAGACTTTTACCTACCGATGTACCGTAGGCCTTTTCCTCTCGGTGCCTACGGTTTTATGACTTTTGACTACATATATACCGTAGGCTTTTTAGACATATGCCTACGTTTTTTTTTTTACTTTTACCTACGGAATTACCGTAACCTTTTTTATTTGTGCCTACAGTTTTAAAGACTTTCGGCAACAAATGTACCGTCGACTTTTCCCCTCTTTGCCAATGGTTTTTGAGACTTTTGACGACGGATATACCGTAGGCCTTTTTCCCACTTTGCCTATGTTGTTTATGACTTTTGCCTATGGATATACCGTAGGCCTTTTTCCTATGTGCCTACGGTTTTTAAGACTTTTGGCAACGGATATACTATCGGCATTTTTCTCTTTTCTCACGTTTCTGCTGTTGGAATAGATACAAATCTACTACTTTTGTGCTTGTTCCCCCGAAACTTCCTGTAGGTACATGTTATGTATCTTATTTTTCCTGGATACATATTTATTCTCACAAATTTTTGCATCTAAATCATTTCACAATGGTGCACAAAATAAATGTCATCAAACCATAAGAATATTATAATCGTCAAACACCTAATTACATAGAAAAGACATCGATCTGACCACTTAATTACAATACCATCATAAAGGGTTCACCATCATCATCCTAACGAATACTCTAAATATTTTTATGTTGTACTCTAACAATTCTTAGCGTCCACGAAACAGCCTAACACTAATGAAGCATTTAGACCGACCACACTCAAGTAAGAACCACAAACAACTCAAGGGAACTCGTCTTCGTTCACATTGTTTGCTTCTTGCTCCTCGCCATCACAACCATCCTACAAAATGGGACACGCTAATTACATATTATTCAAGTGATATAAAAAAGAATGTATATCATGTTTCTTATATATTGTTCTTAAACTTTAATTTGGTAGCAATACACTTGGCCAAATGAGAATGCACATTGTTATACATATATATTGTTCTTAAACTTTAATTTGTCGTTTATGAGTACATCAGAACAAATTACAAAATTTCTTGGTGAGAAATGAGGAATGAACAAAACTATTCAAGTGCGGAAAGAAATAAAGTGACTAGGCTATTGTAACCACCAATAAAGTGAAATAGAGATAAAAACAAAACGGTATATAATTTAGTCACCACCCCAGCATAAAATCAAGAGCCCTTTGTACAGCTTCGTTGTCGTGCTGCTCATCAAAGGGTTCCATACAGACATAAGTGTGATCCCCATTTTACCTTGTTGGCTTTCATGTGCAAAAAATTACACGTAATAAATCAACGAGCGATTGTCAAAGATGATAATGGTTCTTTAAAAGTTGACGTCAAAACCTTGAAATTTCTCATATTAAAATCTACGATAGATGCATGCGCAAGAAGTTGGTTGTGTGCTCTTTATAAGGTTCTGTCCCTCTGATATAACTCAAATATAACTCTCAATAATTAGGGAATACCCGGCAATCCCAATCAAACTGGGAGATCGATAATTATCTTATCAGACGTGATCCTCAAGGATCCTAACACGATCCTAACACATTTGTCTCATGGCCCAGTCCTACTAGGACTATCCTCTTACAGCTATATAAAGGGGTCTATCCCCCAGGTATGAGGACAATTACACAATTCATGCTTTTTCAGAGTTATTATTCTGTAGCTGCGCTTTGACTTAGGCATTAGAGAGTTCTCCGCCGAAAATTCCACCCGGTGGTCACTCGTTTTCTGTCTTGCAGGTCATCGGTCAAGGCTCGGGTTTCGAAATTTGTGTAGAGCATATTTTTAGCAGCAACAGACTAGCGCCATCTGTGAGACCCGCCAGTCTAGCCGTTTGACCCTAAGAAAATTCAATAGTCATATCCTACACCTTCGGCGGTGTCGCGTCGGAACCACGGGTCTCCGAGATTTAATTTGTCGTCAAAGGCAAAAAGAAAACAAAAACATTGTTCAAAAAGAGTTCATGATTCCTACTGAGGTATTACAGCAAAGTGCCACCGGCAGCCATATGGCAGAGCCACCAACGGCACGACAGCTCCATCAAAAAGCCAAAAAAAGCCATGCCACAGCACCGTCGCACCATGGGTCGAAACCCTACCGACGGTGTCGCCTATAATCAGGCCACCCACCACCGTGGGCCTCCCCTTCTTTGACGGCGCCACCTCACCGCCATTCTTTGGATCAACTCCACGGCAACCTACGACAATGGCACCACTACCAAGCACCCTGACATCGCGCCACGATGTCGCACCATCGCCACCGATTTATCGCAGAAGACCCGCGATGGCGATGGAGAAACAGTCCCTCATCACAAATCCACTAAGCTATCGGAGCAGCGACACATTGGAAACAACAACCAAACAAAAAAAGAGGAAACAAAGACAAAGAAGCCAAGCGACACCGCCGGCCGTGGATTAGAACCCTAGCACCGCCACCATCCAAAGCACCATCGCGGCCCAAATGCCTGTAAAAGTCATCGACATCCGGGAAAGCACCGCTGCCGTTGTCGAGTCCTTTCTCTGCCAAGACGGTGTAGCTTCGCCAACATTGCCCAGGCCAAGACTTCAACCGGGGGAAGTAGCGCCGCCACCGCAATCCTAACCAGGCACATGCAATCGGCGGTGTTGTTCAGATTTGCTCCACCGTAATCAACGGCGATGCCACCACTTTGCCAACATTGCACCCCTGCATCATCCAAGACCACAACACGACCAGGCACAATGGCGGCCACAGGTACTACCGCAAGACACAACATCAGCGCCGACGGGCTCCTTAACCGCGAAACTCGCAGAGGCACCGCCGCACCCGTCGTAACATCACTAATCGGCTCCATCACCACCACCGAGACAGGCGTTGTCACCACCATGACTCGCGGTAGTGACAATCGGCTCCATCGCCACTAGCACATCGGCCGTCTCACCACTAGTGACGGTCAGATCTGCCACACCGCCATGCTGTCGCCTCACACGGCCCCACCGCCTCTTCAGGCAAACCCGCTTTTCTGTCGATAAAAAAAATGAAGGGGGCATACAACAACAAAGAGGTTAATTCTTTCTTTTTAAATTTTGACATGACCCCCATAATTATGCGGGTTTACATTTTAGACCCATAGGGATCTTTCGTATTTTACATATGCCACATCCCTTATAAAACATAAGAATTTTTATCTCGTACAAATATATATTTGTATTTTAGACCTCGACTTAGGCCAAATACATTTTAAAACCCTAAGCCTTTAACCCGTGGTAAAGCCTATTTAGGTTTAAAGACTGCGGCTATAAATTTTTAGCGCTACCAAGCCTTCGTAAAGGCTTCTTCCTGTGCACTTTCATTGCCTAGACCTATTTAATTTTTGTCTAGCATTACGCAGTTACGTCCGTTAGCACAAGCACATTGCATGTCGGCCCTTCTGAGTACTACGACTTTTTTGAGCCCACTCGCGTCACGCAGTTGAACATGCTCATGTTGTCTAACCGACAAAAACCGTAATGGGGCCACGATGACTGAACACCGCTCGTAATTCTGTGTTAAAAATATAGTTGCATTTTCATATGCTTTTTTGCTTCAGAGGCTGTTTTTTCAGTCACGTACTTTTATTTCTCGCAAGGGTTTAAATTGCACCCGCGAGCATCAAAAGTGACGCAAAAACCACTTCATAACCAAAGAATGAATTCACAGCACCCTGCGACTTGAAGTCATGTCTAGGGTTTCTACTGCAGCATCCTGCCGACTTGGCATTACCTATTGTCTCTTGATATTTGGTCATACAGTGACCTCGATCAGTAAATCAGAGCACTTCGCCAATAGAGTCGCTGATATGGCTGATGCAACTGCAAGCTCAATCTCATGCAACCAAGCAAACTGATTCTAGTTGCTTCTATCGATAAACTGCGACGACTTCCTACTGATCATCAGTGGCATCTTGCTCAGACGGACTACGCGTCCTCAAGCTTTATATGCTCATCCAGTCGAGCAAGCAGATTATGGTCTTCTATATTGCTCCCACAGGTCTTCTTGCGACCAGACCCTACATATAGGCTTAAAAGCCGTCTTTATATATCCACGCCTTCTCAAAGGCAGGTGGTTTCATATCTTATGATATCAACAATATTACAGACCTAATGCCATGTGCCCTCTCAGACAGGGGGGATTCATAGCAGCAGCCATATTACGGGCTCAATGCCCCGCGCCTTCTTATTTAGCGTCGTAACAACAAGTACTTGTTACTTCGACCGAAACCCTCGAGGGTATTTTATGAGCTTTACGCTTCATTTGCCCTTGAGGGCGCTTTAGACAAGAACTTTAAGTTTCATCAAACCCTCAAGGTATTTTTATGAGCTTTGAGCTACATCCGCCCCCGAGGGCGCGTAAGACGAGAACTCTAAATTCCGTCAAACCCTCGAGGGTATTTTCACGAACTTTGAGCTCCATTCGCCCCCGAGGGTGCAATCGACAAGAACTCTAAGTTCCGTCAAACTCTCGCTGGTATTTTCACTAGCTTTGAGCTCTATCCGCCCCCGAGGGCCAGTATGATGAGAACCTGAAGTTCCGTTTATGAGCTTTGAGCTTCATCCGCCCCCGAGGGCGTGTATGACGAGAACTCTAAGTTTCGCCAAACCCCCGAGGGTATTTACATGAGTTTTGCGCTCCATCCGCCCCTAAGGGCACGTACGAGAACTCTAAGTTCTGTCAAACCCCCGAGGGTATTTACGTGAGTTCTGTGCTCCATCAGCCCTCAAGGGTGCCTACCAGAACTCTACGTTCTACTATCCCCCTAGGACGGTCCCTCGAGGGACGAACACCTCCAAGAGTGACAGGATAAAGCTCGAGTTCTATTTGAATGGTTTAGCTATAGTTCTAACTAGGGGTGAGCATCAAACCGTTCAAACCGATCCGAACCGCTCAAACCGACCAAACCGAACCAATCCAATCCGAACCGTCCAAAGATTTTAATGGTTTGGTTTCATATTTCTCAAACCGACCTTGGTTCGGTTTGGTTCGCGGTTCACATTTTCTAAACCGATTCCAAACTGAACCGAACCGACCTATGATATGTTACTCTACTTTTAGTAACATTCATTGACAATTTCACATATACGGTAGTAAGGAAATCCATATATACAAATCTTGAAAGTTATAAGAAAAAATAATAATGAGAACACTTATAACACAAAATTTTTGTGACCAATAAATGTTTAATATTTTCTCCTTCTTTCTCATACATCGAGGATCACTTATATATCGAATTTAACAAGATTTATATGCAATTTAAAAAACATATAACTTGAATTTTTAATCACTGTTAGATCCAATAGTAGTTTGCAAGTGAACAACGTCTTTAAATGGACGCAAACCGATCCAAACCGATCAAACCGAACCGTTTAAACTGACCAAACCGAACCGTCCAAACCGATGGTGTTTGGTTTGGTTCGGTTTACAATTTTCCAAACCGAGGGGTAACGGTTTGGTTTGCGGTTTGACCCTCAAACCGAACCAAACCGAACCGTGCTCACCCCTAGTTCTAACCCGTGAAACGACAAAGTACTATGGGACTTTATCCCCCCACCATTCTTTGTCAATTCAAAACCTAGCCAAGCGTGACTGTGAGGCTTCTTTGCCAGCTCTTAGCTGATGATAAGGTGAGCCCTCGAGGGAACATCATAACACTTAGCACATGCAACAACTTGCATGCACAACTTTGTGTCCTCTCCCGAGATAGGCTACCATTGGGAATAACCTTTAAAGGATCTCGAGATCCCATGATTCGTCTTTCCAAAGATGATTCCGAATAGCCTACTTAGGCGAGATTCTAAGACTTAGTTCTCGAGAGCTAAGGTTCTAGCACACTGCTTGGCAAAGTTCCAAGGCTTAAGCTCCCGCTTAGGTCGGAGCACATGGATGAGAGAAATATTGTTACCCCTATAAGTGGATGGTGAATCCCTTACAAATCTAAAGCGTGTCTCGAGACACCAGGTATAAACTTCCTCAGCCAAATATTTTTGGCTAAGGAAGTGAGGGGCTTATGATATAACTCAAATATAACTTCCAATAATTAGGGAATACTCGGCAATCCCAGTCAAACTGGGAGATCGATAATTATCTTATCAAAGATTGTGACGTGATCCTAACGCGATCCTAACACATCTGGCCCACGGCCCAGTCCTACTAGGACTCTCCTCCTACAGCTATATAAAGGGGTCTACCCCCCAGTTATGAGGACAATTACACAATTCATGATTTTTCAGAGTTATTATTCTGTAGCTGCGCTTTGACTTAAGCATCAGAAAGTTCTCCGCCGGGATCCCACCCGGCGGTCACTCGTTTTCTGTCTTGCAGGTCATCAGTCAAGACTCGGGTTCCGAAATTTGCGCAGAGCATATTTTTAACAGCAACACCCTCGATCCCCATTTTTGTGGTCCATACCAGAATTCCTCTCATTGCCCAGCGAGAATATTGAGAAGGTTGGGAGGCCAACGCTATCTTTTTAGGCTAATTATGACCTCTGCCAGGTGCGAGGATCCCTGTCACGTATCCCCCAATGCAATAACTCCGAGGGTCGTTCAACTTGATCCAGTGCTTCATTCCATCACCAAATTCCAAAAAACAAAGCTCAACATACTGACAAAAATCCTCCCTAGAAAGAAAATCATAAAAAATGTCTTATAAAGCTACCATATTTCTAAGCTATCAAACTGACCAACCATCATTGAATTAGTTCCTTAACTTTCGAACTACACATTCAATCATCATTGAGTTTGTGTGTAATTCTTGTATGATATGTTGGATAAAGTGACGAATAGTTAATCTTAGTGCAAACAACTCCTTGGAGTGACATACGTGCCTTTACTAGGAGTAGCTTTGAGGTACGAGTGCCTTACACAATATCAGGACTTAAGAAACTGCTATTCAACTTCTAGAGCTTGAGGAAGGTCCCAATGGAAAAGTGTCACAAAGGGCTCTATATCTGTTGCAAAGAAATAGTTGTTGCTGAGGATAATAAAAAGCCCCAGTATGATGCAATCACAAATCAATAGGCTTAGGTTTAATTATGACCATTGCTCGAGAGATAGTCTATGAGATCATTATAGTACTTAAGTCCCTCCTTGTTCACTCCTCCAGCCAGCTTTCCACCTGTTATACAGTAACTGTAATAGGAAGTTTTGACATAGGAATAGCTATATATAGATACTTCATTTTAACGGTGATACGTATCTAGATAAGTCACGGCTTACATGGCAATACTCTAGACCATGATATCGAGAACCTGTATGCATTTAGACCCAATTTATTCATGATTTTCACGTCGTCCTGCAATCAGGGGCGGAACCAGGAATATTTTTTAAGGGGGGCAAAAATTATATGTCCGATACCAATTTTTTTTAAAATAATATTAAAAACAAAGTGTACTTATAAAACATAAAAAAAGTATTATTAAGTTTCACGAGAGTCATTAAAGACTCTTTACAAGTACAAAAAAAAAAAATACAAATACAAATTATACTCCGAACATTACAAGCAAAATTACTAAATTACTAAATTATACTAAATTACTTTCTTGGATAGTGGTAGAATTTTCTAGCAAAGCCTAGGAACTGATCTCTTTTTTTAAATTTAATTCGTATGAAGAGCCAATAACTCAAGGACATCCTTCACTGTTGGAACTTGGCCACTTGGGAACTATAATATAAAGCCAACTAGTACACTGAACTAGCCAAGACAGAAAAAAGAACCCGGCTCATATAGTCATATTTTGACTAAAAAGGGAAGACTGGAAACTGGAAGACAGGAAGAGAAGAGAATGTACCAACTACGCCACTACGGTACCAAAGCTCCAAAACAGGGAAGACTGGAGAGGCAGCGGCAGCACCGCAGCAGCCGGCGTCGCGTCGGCGTCGGCGTGGGACTCGCGGCCGCGGGACTGCGGGTCTGCGCCTCTGCGGACTGCGGGAGGCAGGGGAGGAGGGTCGCTTCGCTGCGGGAGGCAGGGCTGCGGTCTGCGGTCTGCGGACTGCGGGTCTCAGATCTGGTTCTTCTTCTTCAAGAATCAAGGGCGTCGCCGACTCGCCGGAGTGAAGCCGTGAAGGAGAGTCGCCGGTGAAGCCGAAGGAGAGAGTCCGTGAGAGAGAGAGAGACGATTGTGTTTGTGGGTCTCTCGGGAAACGGGGAACGGGGTATTGGGGATTGAGCCTCGGGGAACGGGATCTTGGGAACGGCGTCAGCGCGATTCTCGAAATTTTTTTTTTTTTTTTTCCCTGAAGCCAGGAGGGGCTTCAGCCCCCCTTGCCCCAACGTGCGTCCGCCCCTGCCTGCAATATAGTCAAGGAAACGTCGGTGTAAATAATTTTGCATTGGCTACAAGGCTTTGAGATCCTCCTGCAAATACCTGATTTGAACTGCACTACATTTTGGAAACATAGTGTTCGAGTGAATAAATTAAGCACTTACTTTGTAGAACGAGTTATGGTTAAATAAATCAATTCGCGGTGAATAATTGACAATTCAACCTGATGAAAAGAACTACCTTGTGTAGATGATAAGAATTAGCACTCGTATACCCACTACTACCATCTCTGACCTTCCCTGTCATTTACATAGTGAACAATCCTTAAGTTAGCCATATGAAAAAAAAAGATGCAGTTTGTATCGAAACCCAGTACTATCAACCTTAACCAGGTGGTTGAGTGCTACCTTCATGGTACAGAACTCCGGCCTACACACTTTCTGACAGAGGCGGTGAGCCGCAACCGGTGATGGTGGCCGTGGGCCGCAACCGGAGACGTTGGCCTTGCGCCGCCACCATATACACCCCTTAACCCAAATCCCTGCCCCGAATTGCACCAATTGACCCAAATCCCTATCATCCCAAGAAAATGAATCACAGATAGAATCCTCCAATTGTGCTAATTCGATTCTTTGAAAGAGAGATAGAGAGGAAGGAAGTGTGCATTACAAACCTGAGAAAGCACAGCGTAATGGCTGCCCGTCACACCCTGGGAACAGCGGCGGCAACGAGGAGCATCGGGCGGCAGCGACAGAGAATAGCAGTGGCAGTGGTAGAGAGGAGCCACGACAATGGCAGCGCGAGAAAGAAGTGGCAGCGTCATGTGAGAGTCGGAGTGAGAGTGACAAAGAGGGATCAAATTGTTTATCACCCAAATTTTCGTGCCCGCCTTTTTAACTTGTCGATTTTTTTTTCAATCCCCACTGTTATGGGCTTTTTATCGTGATCAATTTTCCTTGGATATAAGTTTACGATATATTAATAACCTTAATACTTTATGTAACCGAAAAAACATATATAAATAATCTTTGGTATATTACTAATTTTGTCAACAGGCCATAATGTATTGTCGAATTTTTTGTTGTCATAAAGTGACATGTGCTGTATGTGAAATAGAAAGAAAAGAAAGGAATGAGATAACTTTCAGAATAGTGGAGGTGGGGTGGGTTGCTACTGTCGCAATTAGATCTACCAGCATATATATATCTATCACTGTGCAGTTACAGTTGCCAAGTCTATCACCATCGTTATTGAAAATTAGTAAATGGAGTTCGTAGTTGGGCGAACGGTGGGTAGTGGCAGGCTTAGTAGCGGTAGTGAGTATAGATTGTGGTAGTGGTAGCGATTACTGTCAAGTGGACAGTGGAGATGAATCCGTGGGCAGTGGAGGTGGGTTGGTGGTGATCGTGATCGGAGTTATTGCAATCTCTAAGTTTTGTTGTTGTTATTGTATAGCAGTGGCCGATGTTTAAGACATGAAAATTGACTGTTTTTCTTTCAAAGATTAAAATCATAATTTTAGTCAATTTGTTTGCGATAACTAATATTTGCTTTTGACAAAATTTAAAAGTCTTAATAAATTAGATTAAGACTTTGAAAGCCTATTGGCTATCAATCGAATCCAAACACGGTTTATCAATAACTGTTGTCATAACCTATAGTGACAAATTCGGAAATTATTCGGCATGGACAATAATACGAAATTTGGTAATTATTCAGAGAACTTCGTCACTGAATCAAAAATAATTCCATAGAATAAAAACATTTGTGTTGTAAGCAGGGAAGGATTCGGTAATTAATGCATATCGTTCAGGTTATAATGGTTTTAAGTGTCTAAAATTTGTAAACTATGTACATGAAATGACAAAAATGTAAAAACTCTCATACTCTTTAAGTAATGGGAAAAACAAATGAGAGAGAATGTATCTACAGTGCTATGTAATTATGCATGGCTTAAGTCACTATCTATTTATTTTTGCTAAAATTAAGTAAGAGTCATGGGGTGGTCTGATGGCACAAAGCTATGCAAATAGTCAGCATCACCTGGGTTGGAATCCACAGGGTAAACATGCTACTATTATTTCTCAAGACAAAGGGGAATAACTTTAGGTCGCTATTTATTAAAAAATATCGCGATAGATTCATCAATTTCGTGATATTAGTGAGTTGTTCGCGAGTCCTACCAAATAATCGCGATAAATTCGCGTTTAGGACTTTCTAGCAATTTATCAGGAAAAATTCGAGAGTATCGCCAATTTATTGCGAATATTGTTATTATGGTCGTAAGAACGCTTTCGCGGACGGGCCCTTGTGTACATTTGAAATAACAATACTTTTGCTAACGGGCCCTTGTTATCGCTGCCCACTTGCGCCCACGGACCCTTGTATACAGTGTATAAAGTTCGCATAACAACACTTTGTGCACATGGGCCCTTGTGTACCGTTGGAATAACAATACTTTTGCTAACGGGTCTTTGTGTACCGTTGGCATAACAACACTTATGCCTACGGGCCCTTGTGTACTGTTGGCATAACAACACTTGTGCCGACGGACCTTTGTTACCGTTGGCAAAACAAGACTTGTACCCACGGATCCTTGTGTACCGTTGGCATAACAACACTTGTGCGCACGGACCCTTGTGTACCGTTGGCATAACAACACTTGTGCCAACGGACCCTTGTTACCGTTGGCAAAATAACACTTGTGCCCACGGGTCCTTGTGTACCGTTGGCATAACAACACTCACGCCTGCGGGCCCTTGTGGTGGAAAACGGTAAATAACATAAATCATAACTCTTTTCACTTGAATTTAAAACAATCACCACCACCACCTTTGCATAGTATTTGGTCTATGAGGGGTATTCTCGTGCTAATTTGCACATCAATCAAAACAAGTCCTTTCCTCGGACGATCTTAAGAGTGCACCTCCGAACATCGTTCTGATGCATTTAGGAAAATAAACTATCTAAAAATGGTAGGCCCAAGATTTGAATCCATTAACAAGAAATACGATCCCTATTGCAAGAAAGACAACCCCCATCTCAAAAGGTTCTTCCTTTTTAACAATAAAAAGGCAGAGGAAAAAAAAAAGAAATACGACCCGTATTGCAAGTTACTTCTCAAATGTTGTCGGACTTGTGGCGGTCTTAACTACTGATATTCTAAAGCGGGGCCTCTTTAGAGTGGCGGCGTTGAACCATGATGGGCATTAGATGAGTTCTTAGCCAGAAAAAGGAGGAGCATCCTAACCCTGCCCAGCCGATACTGATCTAATCAAACCGGGATTTCCATGTCTATATTGTAGTTCAATGTTTCATGTCTATATAAGCCACTGCGCATACCTAGAGAGTCATTGATATATCACTGTTTAACTCCTTTGCAGCTATTAAATCAACTTAATGGATACCGATGGTTCTTACAACATGACTACTGAGGGATGTTACCATCTTCCTTCTTCGTACTACTACCACCAGCGAAGGTTGCAGTGAAAAACCTTTGCATACATATCTTCTCCCAGAACAACAACATAGTATCATATATTATGTTGTTGTACTACTACCACCGGCGAAGGTTGCTGATGATTAGTGGCGAAGCTAGAAACTGCACACGGGGTGGACACTTAATTGATAAAGAAGAAGAAAAAATCTTAATCCTAATTATTTGACAATATATTAATCCAATAAACAGATAACTTAAATAAACATAGATTGAAAGGGCATAACTAAATTACCCACAATTTCATGAGTAGTCAATTCATACACTCACATCCGACCTCAGTAAATTCAAAGGTGACCAAAAAAATTTGTATGTTAATTTAGTTCCAAGAGCCAATATCGAACAAGACAGTTATATTAAGAGAATAAAGATTGAGACGACTACAAAGATAAAGATTGAAGTTCAAAATATAGTATAAAGGCTGTTTATTAAGACATTTATTTGAGTGACGTTCTTTTTATGCATCTTTTACTATGAGCCCCAAATTTAAGTGTACTTAGGAAACGTCACATGTTAGGAACATTTTTCCAATAAATTGTCTATTTTTTGTGTTCACTTATCATAGTATCATATATTAGTACCATTATTAATTCACTATAATTATAAAATCTTCAAAATAATTGGGTTAAGTCCATACTTTTAATATATGGACTTGACCCATCTAATTGCACTTGACTGAGCCCAAGTACTGACTGGACTAGACAATTGGGTTGGACTAATTAATGGACACGATTAAATTAATTAAGTTTGAAATATTATTAGGCCCACACCCATAATTGTTAGACCCCCTCATATTTAAATGCTTATAAAAAAAAGAAGAAGAAAATAAAACAAAATAAAATTAGAGAGTTTGAGGACGTAATGTGTATTTTATAATTTTAATTGTTTTATGAATATAAGTGATATGGGTAAAAAATACCTACCAATGGGAAGGTGACAACTGTCATCACCAGGTGGCATTCTTGGAGACGTGGGAGTGACACTTGCCTATCTTTCCACTAGCCCACTATCTCATTATGAGATATAACTACCCAATAAATCATGGCAACCTCCACTAATTAGAATTACTCCCCATTAAGGGGAGGTAACCGACCCTTTAATACATTCTTATAAAATGGCAATGGAAAGGGGAAATATGGTAAGTTCTGATTATCTAATATTTTCATATACTCTCTCAAAATTACTTACTGACTTAAGCATCGGAGACTCCCCGCCGAAGCCCCCACCAGGGGTCCCAGCGCGTCACCGTTTGCTCGTGTTGTGCTTTACAGGTCTGCTCGCGTGCTCGTTTGGTCCTAACCGAAGCTCGTTCGATCCTAACCGACGCTCGTTCGGTACCGGTCAATTTTTGGCCACAACAATAACTATATATCTTTTAGGTGTATCATAGTTACGCACAATACATATTTCATAAGAATAAAAGAAACTTCAGAAGAGTTTCCAAAGAATCTCTAGGAGTAGATTGCTAGAGATTTGCAAATTACTTCGAGGTAAGAATTTATTTCAAGTATCGAATTGAGATTTGTTATTGGAACCCCACGAATTTTTGTTATTGTTGGAACCCTAATTATAAATTCTGGGTAAATTGATTTTTAGGAATTTTGATATAATTGATTTAGATCATCAAAATTTTGGAATGAATTGCACAATTAGAGGTAAGAATTTACTATTTTTAAATTCAAATCAGCGTTGAATCGATCAATCTTACATCGTAAAAGTTTATTCTTCGTGTCATATATAATTTTGACATCTGCGTCTGCTAATTCCAATCGTGCCGATTGACGTACCGCTGCCAGCGGCAGCCGTTTAAGTGTTTGTTGATTTAGTTTTAGAAGACAACTCGTTGTCCTATTTCGACTGCTTCTGGGAATCTGCCCAAAAGCTTTTTTTTTTCTAATTCTCTGTCGTTCTATTGTTGATCAGCACCCTTTTTATAGAAACGCTGATTCTTGAAAATCATTTGTCTGCAGATTGAATTGGAAGTCTTCCTAAGTTGGCAATCTCGTTTTGCGTGCCATCTGAAGTTCTCATGTGTCTTTTGTTCTGTCATCACAGCCGTGTGGTTGTGATGATTTCCATCATTATAACTAGACCTGGCAAAAACTGGACCGGACCCGCGGGTCTACCCGTACTCGTGCAAAAAACCCGGGACGGGTACATAATTAGGAGACCCATTTAAAATGGACATGTACCCGAACCAACCCGTAAAAGCTAGGTAAATTCGGGTCGGTTATCGGGTACCCGGGTTACCCGATTATATGCCTATATATAATATTTATAGGGTTTAAACCACTCATTTTCTCCCCCACTCACTAGCTTCTGCCGCCCCTCCCTTATAGTCTCCCTCACAGATCCCTCTCACAGGTCCCCTCTCTCAACTCTCGTTCTCTCTCTCTCTCACAGATTTGCCAAACTCACGACCACCCTACTCCACCTACGGCGCCACGTCGGTCACCCACTAGATCTACCGCATCTCACCGCCACCGGTCGGTCACTCAGTCTCCCCGTCGCCACCAATCAGTCACCCATGTGGCCCCGTCGCAATGATCGGTCACCACCGTGGCCCCAAGACACCGATCTGTCACCACCGATCGATCGCCACGTCGTTGACCAGTACTCTGCGGCCACCAATCAGTCACCCCGTGGCCACCGATCGATCACCACCGTGGCCCTGCAACACCGATCCGTCACCACCGAGGCCCCGTCACCACCGATCGGTCGCCAGTCGTTGACCGTCACTCCGTCGCCTTGCAGTTGTTGGGTAGACTTTTCAGTCAGTGGATATTGATGGACGATGATTGTCGTGTGTTCTCGATCTGCAGATTTTTTTCCCCAGATTGTTTTTTTTTTTTCCAGATGGATGGATGTTGAGATTGTTTTTTCTTCAACAGAAAGATGTTATTTTTGTGAAATGAATTTTGATAGATAAACAATGAATTATTTGACTTTTGGAGGTTAAAACATGTCTAATTAGTAGGTAATTAGATTATGTTTATTTTAAAAAATAATTAATTAGAAATTAATGATTTACCCGCGGGTAATACCCTACCCGTAAGGGTAGGGTACGGTTCCAGAAATTCATACCCGAAAAACCCGGGTATAAATTATCCGACCTGGTTTTACCCGGATCCGACCGAATTTTACTCGTACCCACGCGGGTCGAACCGTTTGCCAGGTCTAATTATAACCCTTGAAATTAACTATTTCTCTGCCTCAAAACATGCTACAGATTTGTGCACATGTCATTGTTATATGCATGATCATGTCTTATTTTCTTTTTCTTTTTCTTTTGTCTATCATGCGTGTGAGCCTGCCTAATGGGTTGCCACATGATGTCACTTTGAAAATCAAGACTTTCTCCTTTTCTTCTTAAGTCTGATGTTAAGCTCACTATTCCATATGCGTTGGCCGTATACATGCTTTTCTTTGGCTAGACAAATATGTAACCATTTGTTTGTACCTTGACTCCATTACTTTGGTTTATGTGTGTTTTTGTGTCCTGTTCTTCAGTTAGTTGCGTTGTTAGTTATGTTGCACTTATATTCCAACTATTTTAATTTCGTTGAGCCCGTTGTTTTATCTTCTTTGATTTAAGTCCAACACTGAGCTAGTTTTGAGATGATTTGAAATATCGTACGTGAATTGATTGTAAATATCTATTTGTCTTTGCATCGTATCATTTTGTGTAACTTAGAGAAGACACCCATCAATTCTCATTTTCTAGACAATTTGTTAGTATTGGGTAAATTATTGGATCTATATTTTAATAATTTTGTGAGTCATGTCACTTGTATGTGACTTTTCTATATCCGACTTACTCACGTGGATTGAAACATGAGTTACCTCAATGGGATGAGTTAGAGATCGCGATTTTATTTTCTGAACCTGATTTCACGTGTCAGTGATGTCATGTGTGACCTTATTCAAAAATGACTCTCTAGTGTCTGTCTCTATACAAAATTATATTTTTGGCATTTCGAAATTCTTTTGTGTATCTGTTCCGTTAAAAATTTTGTATGTCCGTAATTTCATTTTTTCAGACATTTTGTATCCTTTTTGGTTGGTCCGTTGAGCGACCTTACTGGGCATTTGGCTCACTCCCTTATTGTCTTTCCTTTCAGGTGATCAGTAGGTGAGATTGAATCACAGGGCTATAACTGAGAGGTAACGATTTTTATCCTACAGACAATATTGGTATTTTTAGATATAATAATTAAGACAATTGATTTTGTTTAGAATTTATTTTGGAACTCCGTGTCGGAGTAATTTGGATTATATAAATACTTTAGGCCGCTATGACATTTATTAATATATCTGTGGGATTGATTAGTAAATGCTCTGAATGACCACTTGGAAGACTTTTTGATATTTTGAGATTTTCTGACTTTATTTATTTGGTATTAACGCTCCGAAAAAATTCGGGGGGTTACAATAATAATAAACTTTTTATTTATAATAAAGCCAAATGATTATTTCATTAAAATGACTATAAAAATATAGTGTCTCCATATACCCATGGTGGTTGCTCTTGAAGTTGTGCTTTCAAGGTGGTGGACGTTTTTAGGTGTGTGATTTTGATGGTCTTGAAGTAGGCATATTTCTTCAAATGTTTGAAAGAGAAAAACATAAAACTGATAAGACTAATTAAATAGTAAAAAAAGATAAAACTAATGAATGACACTTTTTTGCCAAAAACTATCGACTAATAATAAAATAATGCTTGTAATTGAAATATTGAGAGGGTTAATACTTGCAACCAATAAGAATGCACAAGAAATCTTGTAGATAAGAGAGAGTTAAGAATTATAATTGAGGTATGAAGGATGTGAAGAGAATGAACCAATTTGTAGTTTTTCTCAAGCCTAGTAAAAGACCAGAATACCCCTAAAACTAGGTGTTTATAGTTCTTGGGAAGGATAAGTATGTAGAAGTCGTTGGGCGTAAGTGAGGAAAACCGACAATTTTGAGCGTAAAAGGTGCTAGGCTGGGCTTAGGTTGCAAAACGAGCCGGGCCTGACTCGATAACGGGCCGTGCCTGGCTCGATAACCGCCCAGGCCGTTTTTGGGCCTGAAGCGGTTGGTTTTTTTTTTTGTAAAAAATAGGTCGAGCCAGGTTACAAGCCCTTGGTCCTTGTATCCAAGACTTACGATGTTCATGATGTGGGCCGGGCTAAACCGAGCTTTTATTGGGTTGGATCGGGCTAGCCCATGGGCCCCCTGCCTGTTTGACACATCTAGGTATGGTGATGGGGACGAGTATGTTGATGGTGGTTAATGGTGTTATTTGAATGAAAGGAATAATGTAGAAAGAATATTGTTGTGGCTTTTTTTTTTGTCAATTTTACGTTTTGAGGTCCCATGTGCCGAACATGTGCTATGGAAAAAACCTAACAGCAGTTGATAAAATGAGCACAGTGGATAAATTAGGAACTTCAGCAACCAAAACGACACAAATAAAAATACGGTGGGTTAAGTAAAATTAGGTCCAAACTTCAGTGCCTATTGGTGTAGTTTACTCTATAAATTTAGACTAGCTTGTATCTACCACAGACCTACTGGTGTAGTTTACTCTATAATTTTAGACTTGCAGCTACCACACGCCTGATAACATCGCTTTCATGAAGTTGACGAAGAATTCAAGTGAATAGTTATGTATTTTGCATGAACTTCACAAGGGTGATGATCAAGCTCAGCAGTCGCAGTAACTACTTTTGGATTACTGCGACTGCTGAGCCAATTTGGATTAGCACAAGCCAAATAACTGGTTGGACCTGTACAGTTATTAAACTAACGTCAAATATGGAATTAGTTTTATTAGTGTGTTCAGTTTCACTTTTAAAATGCAGCGATGTGGATGGGAAAAGTATGAAAAGCCCAATATATTCCAATTTATTCTCGGAGCTATGGATCCCAATTTTCTGAGCCATATATTCCAATTTATTCTCGTGAATGGGCATGGAGAGAATTATTGTTGCTAGAGCCTAATCTGGGGGACACAGATTTTCTGTATGTACTCATCCTAAACTGGTTTACTTGTTAATAACAAACAGAAGATTGAACAACAAAAATATTGTAGCCGAAAGCAACGTTTGGTTGCGAACACCCTTGATCTAGTGCATTTGTGGATCCAAGAAAGTGTCTTCCTTTATAGTTTCGAGCAAATCGGGACGTTTTGTTTCTGTTGGAACAAACTTTTTTTTTTTTTTTGTTAGACCACCCGGTTTCCTGACACCACATTGGGAGCCGACTAATCCGGGTTCGAGCCGGGCAGGACCACATGGGCAGCAAAGCTCTCCCTACCAAGTTTTAACGCAGCTGCATTCCCAGGGCTCGAACACGAGACCTCTGGTTAAGTTAGGACAACCCCTGACCTACGCGTTTGGTGGTGGAACAGACTCTACATACACAAAAATATTATTTTTCACATCAAATATTCTCCAGATTATCTCAGTACGTATTCAAGCAATATTTTGAAAATCCCATATCAGACTTCTATTAACTTCTTATTTCTACGTTTCTCATATGACATGCATATGCAAAAATAATGAAAATTGCAAGCAAACACTTTTATAGCTTAAGATGTGTACGTATACCACTTGTCTAGATATAATAAAATCCCAAATCTACCAAAAAAACCAGGTAAATAGAAGAAAAATCTACAGCTCCACAAACCTGACTATTCACAAATTATTAAAAAAAAATCAAAAAGAAGTATCAGACATAGGAGATGTAATCCCTAACTTCAAATCATTCTCATACGGCGTCAAGTTGAGATCCAGTCCCCAAACCCTCTTGGTATCACTCGATTTCTTTGTAACTGGTACTGCTATTTGCATCAAGCCTTCGTTGCGGTGCCGTCTCATGTGACCCCCTAGGGCTTGTCCTACAGCGAACTCCATCCCGCAAATCGAGCACTCATGTGTCTTGGGCTTCTCTGGCGGCGATTGACCACCCGCCAGCTTCAGCTTCTTGTGGCTCGCCCGGTGCCCGCCTAGGGCTTGGAAAGAGGGGAACTGCCGGTCGCAGGTCTTGCACTTGAAAACGCGGTCAGCCGGTGGCGCCGTGGAGGCCTTGTCTAGGCGGGAGAGCAGAATCAAGCAGTTGGCCATGGCCAGTGCCTCCACATCTTGGCCATCCCTGTCTCTCTTCACCGTCATGGGGGGGTTGTGTGTGTGTTTGAAAAGGAGTGAAGGACCTGGGGAAGGACGAAGTGTGTTGGATGTGTCAGTCACTGACTCTATTTATAGATAGATTTGTACCGGCTGACTTGGGGAATAAGAAAGTGAGAGTGACAATATTGTTGTTTAACATGTGGCAGTACTCTATTGGTGCAGCCGTCTTACCATGGCGTGACCGCGTGAAGCGGTTCTCAAAGTTATATCCGTATATAGGGCGAAGCTCGCGATCTAGTCACGGCCGGTCAAACCTTTGTAAAAGGGCTGCGCATTTTTCTTAGTGATGAAGCTAATCTCTTTGTAGTTTTACTTACTACATTGGCATTTACTTATTTTAGCTTGACTTGATGGTAAGAAAAAAAATCATCTTGACTTTTTGAGTTCATCTCTTAAGTAGGAAAAAAACATGTTTTTACGTATGCGTTTCAAGGGAAAAAAAAAGTAAGAAACTGTAATAATACCTTATAGGAGTATTAGTTAAACTATCCATAATCTTCTTTCAAATGCTGAGTCGGATGATACTCGTAATAACGCGTTTTAACGTACGCGTTTTGTGGAAAAAGGGGGATACAATAATTTGCTTTTTTATCGGTCAAATTATCCGTAATCTTCTTTGAAATGCTGAGCACCTTCCTTTTCAAAAAAATTAATGTAATTGTCAAATAACACGTAAAGGTCTATTTTCTCTTGAACAAACTTTGGCTCCTACCCAGGTAGTAAGAATCTTCCTCCAACCCTGTGTATAGTAACAATTAATCGTCGCTAAATGTTTCTAGTAGTTTTTTTTCTAACACTTTTAGTGACAATTATTAGCAACATTTTTATAGTTTCACTAAATAAAAGCCACTAGACATATTTAGAGACAATTGATTATCGCTATATAGGGGGTAGGAGGAAGATTACTCCAACCGGGATAGCAGCCAATTTTTTTCCTTTTCTCTTTGTTAGTGTTGGAGTAAGCTCGTTAGATCGAGTACATTTGCCAATTGAAAGACACATTTGCCCCTTGCCGGTTATGCCATTTTCACTTTCAACCAACACCTCTTCTTTCCCAGATCTCAAAGCTTACCAACAATCAACCGCCCCTTTATAGCAACACCACCACCAAACTGGAAGGGTTTTACGTCGGGTTTAATTTCCGTGCAAACATGCGGCAGGGTTTCATTGGTAGTGAATTATCAATGAGAGAGTTTGAAAGAGACACGCGGACAAAAGATGATGGCTATGGAAGATAAATTGTATTTTTGTTTATGACGAAACTCGAAAGGAGAAAATCGAACGGCCTAACTTGATTCAGCTTCTATCTAATGATCCTATACCCTTTTCAAATGTGCATGCAAAAGGGCTTTTTCTCGCGCTTGGCTTTTTTCATACCCGTCGTATGTTCGTTCGAACCTCTTTTGTTGCTAAAAAAGAGTTATATTTTGTTCATAGAACGCTTTTTTAGTGATAAATTAAGGTAGGAAAAAAGATCATAGTGGTTCAAAATAAACTATCCGATGAGAGAAATACACAAAACCATAAACACATATAGCAATAAAAAGAGCATGATGTCCCCTCCTATTGGCTGCCCTAATTTGGACTTTCAGTCTATACTGATTTTTGAAAAGCTAAAGTAGACGATTTTCATTTAATAATCGTTACTCGCTGCAGAACTAAAGTGTGGGTTTCATCTTGTGATTTGCATGAGTCCCGAAAGTCCTACATGCTAAACAATCAACAAGAGAGTACAGCATGAAAGAGACTCTCGAAACTGCATATATCTCTACTACACTTGCCACGTAACGCATAGGGCTCAACGTATCGAAGAAGTTTCCCTCCCGTATGGTCTCATCGGAAGGAATATTTTTCCACCGCAACGTGCATTTCGTGTCGCTTGCTCCCCTGCTTCTATCAGTCTTAAGAAACTCTCAATAAAGAGCAAAAAAGAAAAGAAAAAAAAAAGGCGGTGCGAGTACATGATGCGAGAGAACCACACCCAATGTCTAGCACGCGTGAAAAAGGAGGATGAAAGCCCTCTTGCATCAAACAAGAACGACGATATAATTGAAGAAGTATTTCAATGAGTATCGTCACACACAAAGTGGTTGTGGAAAGTGAAAAAAGAAAGTGTCTTTTTCGTCCAGAAAGTTTCTACGAAATGAGAGGCAACGTGCACGGGAAGTTTTAGCATATAGTAGGGTTAAGTACTAGAATTTAGTTAGTTAAGCTATAGTAGTAGTAGTTAAGTGTCGGATGTGGCCAGGAAGCTTCCTCTTCCACACTTTTTACTTGACTTTTTGTTCTCAATTGACTCTTCGTCTTGGTCCCTAAGCTGAAATCACAAGAGTCGTTAATACCACATAGTGTAGCTACCTATTGGGCCAAACGATTGATTAGAAACTACGTACCTTTAATGCTTTACAAGATTGCACTTTGTAGTTGGTACATTTTTTATCTTAATATTTACTCATCGGCTTTGGTGGGGTCGGCTTCCCCATTAAACAAGCCCCAGCTGCTCTTAATTCACTTATCCTCACTACAAGAAAAAAGGCTTTTAGCGAAGGAGAAATCCGTCGCTAAAAGCCTTTATTCCGTCGCTAAAAAAATTAGCGACGGAATTTTGAACTCCGTCGCTAAATATGTAATTTTTTGCGACGGATTGATTTTTAATTAGCGACGGATATTCCGTCGCTAATTATATTTTTAGTATTTTAATTTATTTTCTTTTTTATAAAATTAGCGACGGAAGAATTTTTAGCGACGGACTATTCCGTCGCTAAAAAGCTTATTTAGCGACGGATTTAATCCGTTGCCAAAAATCAATTTTTTTTTATTTTTTAATTACCCAGACCTGTAATACAATTTTCATTTCTCAACAACAACGCGCAATAATCAATACAGAAAGAAATATATATAATCAATTATAAAAAATATTTCAATATAAAAAAGACTCATATGTACAAGCCGGGAACCGAATACAGCCGGTTAGGGGAGGGGAGAAGAGTACAAGCCGGGCGCGGGGGGCGGGGGGGGGAAAGCTAGGAACGGGCACGGGAAGGGGCTCATTAGGGGTCGCCAAGTCCCAGATCTGGATCCTGCTGATTCGGGGCCGGCTCGGCATGTCCAGCAGTGCCCTGCTCCCTGATCATCCTCACCACCACTGTAGCAATGCGCTGGATCTCCTCGTCGTCCAACTGACGCTGAGGAGCCGGTGTCTGTGGAGGGGCAGCAGGGGGTGAGGACGCTCCTATCACGGCACGAGCAGTCGTGCTAGGCAGGCCGCGTATGCGGCCTTTCGGCCGATTCACGACCTCCGGCGTATCCAGCCATCGCTTCAACCCCCCAGTACTCGCAGCCGTACTAGTGGACGCTGATGGCTGTCCGGACTGCTGCTCGGACCCCCTTAGCTGTTCATACGAGGCCTGCAAAAATAGTGGTTTAACGATATGTTAGGGCATTAATTAACGAAACGGACATTGAGGATAGAAAGACAAAACATTAACAACTTAAATAAATTGACTCACATCGATCCGCCGGGCAATATCTGAAATATAGTCGCCCGCCCGGTGCGCCTCGTCCTTGTCCTTCTTCCGCACGTGCGTCTGACTATAGGTCAGAGCTATGACCTCATCCTCCTCCAGATCCGGGTGCTCGACCGCGTTCATGTGTCGGACGATGTCGTGTGGCACCGACCCCCCGTGTGCGTCGGATCTCTGTTCTGTCTGTTCTCGGCCCCGCTCTTACTCTTGGCGTCCCAGCCTGGATCCGCAGCCCACCGATCTATCATCTCCCCCCATACACGGTGAGATATCCAATGTGGGGGATATCTCGTCATCTCCGTCATCGGGGCACCCTCGGGCAGCAGCTTCTTTGCCCGGTCCCGTGCGTCGTGGAGCCATCGGCGGTAATTCTTGCCGATGTAGGCAAAGAAGGCCTGCTGCCCCAGTGCCTGCTGCTGAGGCGTGTCAAACGTAAACCCCTCCTGTAAGGCATTCAATAACACAAATTATGACCAAGAAACAAACTGTAATTAAACATTTACTAACGCTGAAAAAATACTTCACCGTACCAGCCACTCCTCCCATAGGGCCTCCCTCGCAGCGGCATCCCAGTCCTTCCAGTACAGGCGTGGCTCGAAGAATCGGCCCTTCACAAGAACGCCGATCTTCGTCCTCGCCAGATTCTCCAGGATCCTGCCAAAGAAGTAATAAATAAATTAATACAGTTCATAATTTAGTGCATAAATAATTTCTAATTGTGTTGGAATGTGACGTTAAGCTTGAGCTTGTTTGGCTATTTAATTTTAAAATTAGGAGGTTGAAATGTACTATATTGTTGGAATTTGATGTTGTGTTGAGATTGGGAGGTGGAGCTTGAGCTCGGGAGGTTGATCTTGGAATGTGTGTTGAGAACTTGAGATTTTATTTCAATGTGGTCTTTTTTTTTTTTTTTAAGAATGGAAAAGCTTTTTTAGAAAGAAAGTAAAATTGGTAGAATCCTCGCAGTCTAATCAGAATGAGTGTAGAAATCAAGATAGTATTCTACAGTGTGAAAAATGTCTTCAAAAATATTGAAAATGAGGTTATTATCAAGCGATATCAATCTTCGGTACCTCATTGAGCAGTAATTTCGTATTTTCGTTTGTAAACACTTGTATATCTAGTTTGTATTCGCTTTTTTTTTTTTTTTTTAAAAAGTCGTTAATGACTCTCGTGAAACTTAATAATGCCTTTTGTATGCTTTTTAAGTGCACTTAGTTTTTTTGTATTATTTTACTAGTAAAAAAATTGGTGAATTTGATATATTTTTTGCATCGGCTGGAGAAAAATGCTGGTTCCGCCACTGCTATCCCCTAATCAGTTTTCATTGCCTCTAGGAGGTAAACATTTGCATACATTGGAGTAAGTATGATCTTTTTTCTTCTTGTTAAGTAGTCAAGCTTACGAGCTTTACTTAGCATTTCAAATCATCTGTTATTATGCTGTTGATTCTGGTTACACCAAATTAACGAGATTCTTGGTACCTTAACGTGGAGAACGATATATATCACTTAGCCAATTTTCAAAGAACTAGGCCACCAACAGGGTTTGAGAAATTGTTAAATCGTGGACACTCGTCATTGCGCAATGCTATTGAAAGGATCTTGGAATTTTAAAGTGCATGCTTTCCGATTTTAAGTAAGATGACACCTTATTCGGTTAAAACTAGTAAATATGTACTAGTTGCATATTACACTCTCCACAACTTCATCAGAAGACAAGATCGAGACGATCAATATTTTCTGGATTTTCAGAGGAAGATATGATTGTTGAAGGTACTAAGACCGGTTTATAAGACTCAATCTCGATTGATTTAAGTATATCCTCAACAACAAGAGAAAAAGAAAGTACTTAGAGACCACATTGCTAGAAAGATTTGGGATAGAAGAGGTCGATTTATTATTGAGATTCATGTAATACTAGATGTAAGAAATTTATCAGACTTGCGCAATGTAAGGGTTTAAACCGTGCAAATTTGTAAGATATAATATATTTGCATTGTTATTCTTGACTATTTGAGATTTGACACACCTTTGGGAATATTTATTTAATTATGTGAAGGTGTATCAAAAAAAAAAAAAACTTTCCAAAGTAGTTGTCCTATCAAATGCAATTTTAGGTTTTTGTTTCAATTTTGTGGAAAACTGAAGCTCTGTCAAACGTCCAACCAATTTTTAAAGTGGAGAAAAAAGAACGAAACATTTTTTTCTTTCAAGAACAAAAAAAATTGAAACCGTTAACTCTCTGTTAAACGCTATACCTAATTTAAAGTAGTCTCTAACGTGACTCTTACTTAATTTTTTTGTTTAATCCAATTCAAACCATGATTAAAAAGACCAATTCGATTTCAACTAAGTTCACGGTCATTGAGGTATAATTCTGAATAAATTACATCACACCTCACTAATTCGAATCTTATGACATTCGCGATCCCTCACAATTAAAGAAGATGAACCCTTGGCGTCAAATTTAGTGAATGATGTTACATGTTGCGTGTAAATGACTTGGTTACCACTAGTGCATCAAATTTTGACATCAGATACATATGCACGTAATGACGTTAAGTTTGGCAATTGTCTTATCGGATAACTGTTTTGTAGTAATCTACAAGCAATAACCTAATTGATCCATTTACCCTTTTCTATTCCTGACCAATATTCCAGTTCAATCTACAAGCCAAAAGCTCTATGAAATTAAAAGCCAAAAGCATAAAACTAAGACTATATATATATATATATATATATACCTCGGATAAATGTTTACAAATCTGACTACACAATCGAAAGAAAGAATCAAACGAAAGAATCTAACGTAGGAGATGAAACCCCTAACTTCAAATCGTTCTCATACGGCGTCAAGTTCAGATCCAATCCCCAAACCCGCTTGCTGCTACTAGATTTCTTCATAATGGGTACTGCTAATCTGTTAGCCTCCAGCAGGCCTTCGTTACGGTGCCGCCTCATATGACCCCCCAGGGCTTGCCCGATGGCAAACTCCAGTCCACAAATCGAGCACTCATGTGGCTTGGGCTTTACCGGGGGCGGGGGTGGCGATTGACCATCCGTCAGCCTCGGCTTCTTGTGACTCGCCCGGTGCCCACCCAGGGCTTGGAACGACGCGAACTTCCTGTCGCAGGTCTTGCACTTGAAAACACGCTCAGGCGACGACACCGCGGCCTTCTCAAGTCGCGAGAGCAGCATCAGGCAGTTGGCCATGGCCATCGCCTCAACATCCTGGTCGTGGTCTCTATGTCTCTTCACAGTCATGGCCTTTTTGTGAAAAAAGGGTTTTAGTGCCGCTGAATGAGATATAAGAAGTGTGTTTTGGGTTTCTCACTGACTCTTTATATATAGGGAGGTTTGCGTAGTTGACTAGTATGTTATGGGATAAGTTTCGCCCTGTCCCGATCGCAGGAAAATACTTGAAACTTCTCTTATACGTATAACAATAGTAAATAACAACTTAATATATTTTGTGTCATTTTTATTAACACTTTCGGCAAGAATTTTAACATTACTTAATTAGTATCACTATATAAACATCACTAAAAATATATAGCGACTATTACTTATAGCATATAGAATGAAATAAATTTTGACTGCTATCCAGATTTTCAACCCAATAAATAGTGATAATTAGTTGTTAAATATTTGTAGTGATTTTTTTGCTAACACTTTCAGCAACAATCGTAACAGTATTTCTTTAATGTCACAAATAAAAATCGTTAAAAATATTTAACGGCTATTCGTTATCGCTGTATAGACGGTAGAAGAACAACAATTATTTGAATAGGGTCGTGACTCGTGAGTAAATTTGTATAGAATGACTTGTGAAATAAGGAAAGTGGGGAGCTGGAACGGGGTGTTGTGGCCATAGATAATTGGTGCAGCCGTCAGCGCTTGCGAATTGGCGTGTGACGTGACGGAGCAAAGTGAGGTGGGTGTAAACGCTCTTTGATCCTTTGACTGTTCTAGAAGTAACCGGTGTGGGTACGGCGCGACGAAATTGCACAGAGAAGCCACACCACCACTTCCACTTATAGTGGCGAAGAGAATTTTGACTTTCTTAAACAAATTTAGATAACTCTTATCTCTCCCTTTGAAAATTGATCACACCTTTCTTAGTGTCAAAGTAAACTCTCAACTATACTGTTTCAGGCACTTCTATTCGCGTATGGGCATTTTAATTATATGCATTTATTTCGGGTACAAGTTCATATGGTTATGCAGGAAGTGTCAGTAGTTAAAATTGGAGTGCCAAAAAAAAAATTACTCTTAAAAATATTGCTTCGATGTAGGTTTGCTTTGGCGTGAGGTATCTCAGCCATTACGGTTTCTTTTAAAGTTACGGTGATCGTACTCTATATCCTATTTTAGGTTATATTATCTTGTATTAGTTAGTCTTATCTGCTTGTTTGTTTTTTAATTGGTTATTTGAGAAAATAGTCTATTTCTTTGGGTTTTATGTAGTCTATTTTGTTCTTAATTTTGTCGTTGTTGTTGTTGATTATTTTACTGTAATGTCTATATATCGGATGGGGATGTTATCCGAGTACTAACTTTAATATTAATTATAGGATTCTTAACCTCTTCAATGTGTGTGCGCGCGCGCGCGTGTGTTCATCTCATCCGCCAGTTATACCATGTCATACATATAAACTTCACATCTATTTTTTTTCCTGTAAACCTAATATCATCTTTTTATCCTCAATTATGAGGAAGAGTTATATCTACTCTAAATTCACCCTGAGATTCGCTACCATTTATGTGAAGAGACCCTGAACCTCAAAATTTATAGGATTCTTAAGTGATTTCCCATCACCAGTTGGATAATGGTGAAAATACAAAATGTGATAAAACCATGCAATGCTAGGGCATTTTATGTTTACTGATGATGTAAATGTATAAGGAAAAACAGCGTAACATTCATTATCCATGTCATTCTCTTATTATTAAAAAAAAAATGCCAATCAAGTAAGAGTTTTCATGCCAAAAAGGAATATAGCACGACATAGTGGAGTAGATATATTTGATGATTGTTGATTATAATTTTACACGTCCACTTTTCAAGATATACATAGACAAAGCGATAAATGGAAGAAAAGAACACCACCTCTACGTGCAACTTGCACGTAGAGGTGGTGGAAGGAAGTCACATATAGAAATGGTGGAAGGAATGTTGTAATTGGAGGACGCACGTCATGAGAGGAAACGTTCATCAAAAGTAATCCTGGATAGGAAGTAGGAGACTCGGACTTAGTTAAGCTATAAACTATAGACTATAGTGGTGGTTGTCTATTAATTATACTAGGGTAACCAATTACTCTACGCGGTTTCGGTTGTAAGGAAGTTGGGTCGCAAGCTTCCTCTTTCACACTTTTTGATCGACACTTCTCTCTCGTGCTCCAGGTTTTGAGTACAGTTCTGTGTTCTTATCAAACCGTTGTTGCAGGTATATATGTACCAAGGCAAACAAGTAAAAGTTTCTATGTGCGGATCCAGTTACAAGCTCGGACAAAAAACTTGGGCGATGGAACGAGATGGAGATATTCCAGACAACAGAGGGTCAATACTTTATTATCCTCTCGTTTCTTCAGTTAATCTCGGTTACATCAAGTCATAATTATAGCCGTTATATTGAAACTTTTTTTATTATTATTATTATTTTTTTTGTGGTGAGCAAACCATATTTAATTTATAAACTATAACTAAGACAAATAAAGCTTTAAGTTAAGTTTAACTGTATATAAATAATGCTACTTGTTATTACATGGGATATTCGATCAGTAAATATCATTATTGTTAGTTGTCTTAATGTTCCAATAAGCAATCAAATGCACCATTTTCGAGAAGAAAATTCATGAATTTGAGATGGCAAATGCATCATAAAACACAACAAATATATATATAGGGTCGTGATCCATTGATAGCGCTAGCACGTTGCTAGCGCTGTTTTGCCGTCCGCTATATAATGTAGCGGACGATAATTCACCGTCCGCTACATTATATAGCGGACGGTGCTAGCGCTGCTAGCGCTAGCAACGAATCAGCTCACATATATATATATATATATATATATATATATATATATATATATATATATATATATATATATATATATATATATATATAGCCAAAAAGCCCCAATAATTGTTGTAATGGTAAAAGTAATAACTACTTAAAATATAGGGATCATACTAACAATAATTGTAACCAAATGCATTTTTCATTGCCACTAGGTATATAAGACACGGAAATTTATATCCGCACCTAACTTAACTCTGAATTAGTACGTTATTCGCTTTTTCTGCGGAGAATTGAAAATGAAACCAATAAATGGGCAAGTAGCCCGCTACACAACTGAATTTGAGGTCTGATTTATATGGGCAACCGATAGATATTTTAAATTTGCTCTTCAAATATTGAAAATAGTTGTTTGGTCGTGTTAGATATATAAGGCTTGTGAGGCCCATCT
>JAVXUO010000116.1:0-154718 GCA_033065855.1 Escallonia rubra | reverse complement strand
TTTTTATTTTTTTCCATTCAGTTTTGAAAATCAGTTTTCAAAACAAGACTGTTATTTAAAGAACAAACTTTGGCTCCTACCCGAGTTGTAGGAATCTTCCTCCAACCCCGTGTATAGTGACAATTAATAGTCATTAAATGTTTATAGTGACTTTTCTTGTAACACTTTCAGCAACAATTATTAGCAGCACTTTTTTAACATCACTAAATAAAAGCCACTAGAAACATTTAGAGACAATTGATTGTTGCTATATACGGGATATGAGGAATCTAACCGGGATAACAACGAAAAAAAAATTCTTTTATTTTGTTTTGAGACCACCGCCACTGCCACCACCCGTCGGCACAGCCACCGGCCATCGCTGCCACCACAAAGAAAAAACTTATAATAAAAACTGGCTATTGGGTAATCAAACACCCATTTATTTTAGTAAAAAATAAAAGATAAATTGATTTTGGTTTTTTTTTTAGAAACAAAAAATTAAAATTGGAAGTGATTTCAAACAGCCCTTAGCTTTCAGCTTTCTATTTGTCTTTTGGACTTTTGGCGGACTTGAGGCAGGATTGCTTGATTTTTCTTCTCCACGACCACTGATCGAGTGAAGATTGTGTGTAACAATATTAATGTCACCAACCGAGCTGCATGCTTGACTCAAGTGTTGTTGATCTTTCAGAAGGTGTACATTGGAAATTATGAATGCTTTGGTTAAAAGTCAAGAAATTTTGGTTGTCTATACTGTAGCAAACTGCCTTGGGAAAGATCTGTAGACCCCGGAAAAATGGTCTAAAAAATAGGAGTCGCCATCTTTTTTTGTAAAACAAAAAGGAAAACAAGAAAAACCCTAAAATGTCCAAAGGTTTCTAATCTATTGAAAAGAGAGAAATTTGTTCGAGGACTAAGATATACGGTGGGAAGGTGTTAGGCACCCACCATACTTTATCATTCTCTACTTCCTTTTTATTAAATTTTGGCCTTTTACACATAAATATGCAATAACATAAGCCTTAATCCTAATTTTACAGTATTGATTTAAATTCGTCGAGAGGGCTCAAATGGCCTATGTATCTGTTTGGACAAATTAGAATAGAAATCATCGTACGTAGTTCGACTCGGACCCTAAGGGAGGCGACCTACATTTCGGTCTTATACTCAAACTATGAAATTAAATGAAAATACTCTTTTTGACAGTTTTTTTGATAGTTTCGCCAGTCGTTGACCATCACTCCGTCGCCTTGCAGTTGTTGGGTAGACTTTCAGTCAGTGGATATTGATGGACGATGATTGTCGTGTGTTCTCGATCTACAGATTTTTTTTCCCCAAATTGTTTAGATTGTTTTTTTTTTCCCAGATGGATGGATGTTGAGATTGTTTTTTCTTCAACAGAAAGATGTTATTTTTGTGACATGAATTTTGATAGATAAACAATGAATTATTTGACTTTTGGAGGTTAAAATATGTCTAATTAGTAGGTAATTAGATTATGTTTATTTTAAAAAATAATTAATTAGAAATTAATGATTTACCCGCGGGTAATACCCTACCCGTAGTTCCCAGAAATTCGTATCCGAAAAAATCCGGGTATAAATTATCCGAACTGATTTTACCCGGATCCGACCGGGTTTTACCCGTACTCGCGCGGGTCGAACCGTTTTTCAGGTCTAATTATAACCCTTGAAATTAACTATTTCTCTGCCTCAAAACATGCTACAGATTTGTGCACATGTCATTGTTATATGCATGATCATGTCTTATTTTCTTTTTCTTTTGTCTATCATGCGTGTGAGCCTGCCTAATGGGTTGCCACATGATGTCACTTTGAAAATCAAGACTTTCTCCTTTTCTTCTTGAGTCTGATGTTAAGCTCACTATTCCATATGCCTTGGCCGTACATGCTTTTCTTTGGCTAGACTAATATGTAACCATTTGTTTGTACCTTGACTCCATTACTTTGGTTTATGTGTGTTTTTGTGTCCTGTTCTTCGGTTAGTTGTGTTGTTAGTTATGTTGCACTTATATTCCAACGATTTTAATTTCGTTGAGCCCGTCATTTTATCTTCTTTGATTTAAGTCCAACACTGAGCTAGTTTTGAGATGATTTGAAATATCGTACGTGAATTGATTGTAAATATATCTCTGTCTTTGCACCGTATCATTTTGTGTAACTTAGAGAAGACACCCATCAGTTCTCATTTTCTAGACAATTTGTTAGTATTGGGTAAATTATTGGATCTATATTTTAATAATTTTGTGAGTCATGTTACATGTACGTGACTTTTCTATATCCGACTTACCCACGTGGATTGAAACATGGGCTATCTCAGTGGGATGAGCTAGAGATTGCGATTTTATTTTCTGAACCTGATTTCACGTGTCAGTGATGTCATGTGTGACCTTATTCAAAAATGACTCTCTAGTGTCTGTCTCTATACAAAAATATATTTTTGGCATTTCGAAATTCTTCTGTGTATCTGTTCCGTTAAAAATTCTGTATGTCCATAATTTCGTTTTCTCAGACATTTTGTATCCTTTTTGGTTGGTCCGTTGAGCGACCTTACTGGGCATTTGGCTCACTCCCTTATTGTCTTTCCTTTCAGGTGATCAGTAGGTGAGATTGAATCACAGGGCTATAACTGAGAGGTAACGATTTTATCTTAGAGACAATATTGGTATTTTTAGATATAATAATTAAGACAATTGATTTTGTTTAGAATTTATTTTGGAACTCTGTGTCGGAGTAATTTGGATTATATAAATGCTTTAAGCTGCTATGACATTTATTAATATATCTTTGGGATTGATTAGTAAATGCTCTGAATGACCACTTGGAAGACTTTTTTATATTTTGAGATTTTCTGACTTTATTTATTTGGTATTAACGCTCCGAAAAAATTCGAGGGGTTACAATAATAATAAATTTATAATTTATAATAAAGCCAAATGATTATTTCATTAAAATGACTATAAAAATTGAGTGTCTCCATATACCCATGGTGGTTGCTCTTGAAGTTGTGTGATTTTGATGGTCTTGAAGTAGGCATATTTCTTCAAATGTTTGAAAGAGAAAAACATAAAACTGATAAGACTAATTAAATAGTAAAAAAAGATAAAACTAATGAATGACACTTTCTTGCCAAAAACTATCGACTAATAATAAAATAATGCTTGTAATTGAAATATTGAGAGGGTTAGTACTTGCAACCAATAAGAATGCACAAGAAATCTTGTAGATAAGAGAGAGTTAAGAATTATAATTGAGGTATGAAGGATGTGAAGAGAATGAATCAATTTGTAGTTTTTCTCAAGCCTAGTAAAAGACCAGAATACCCCTAAAACTAGGTGTTTATAGTTCTTGGGAAGGATAAGTATGTAGAAGTCGTTGGGCGTAAGTGAGGAAAACCGACAATTTTGAGCGTAAAAGGTGTCAGGCTGGGCTTAGGTTGCAAAACGAGCTGGGCCTGACTCGATAACGGGCCGTGCCTGGCTCGATAACCGCCCAGGCCGTTTTTGGGCCTGAAGCGGTTGGTTTTTTTTTTGTAAAAAATAGGTCGAGCCAGGTTACAAGCCCTTGGTCCTTGTATCCAAGACTTACGATGTTCATGATGTGGGCCGGGCTAAACCGAGCTTTTATTGGGTTGGATCGGGCTAGCCCATGGGCCCCCTGCCTGTTTGACACCTCTAGGTATGTTGATGGTGGTTAATGGTGTTATTTGAATGAAAGGAATAATGTAGAAAGAATATTGTTGTCGCTTTTTTTTTTTGTCAATTTTACGTTTTGAGGTCCCATGTGCCGAACATGTGCTATGGAAAAAAGCTAACAGCAGTTGATAAAATGAGCACAGTGGATAAATTAGGAACTTCAGCAACCAAAACGACACAAATAAAAATACGGTGGGTTAAGTAAAAATCAGGTCCAAACTTCAGTGCCTATTGGTGTAGTTTACTCTATAAATTTAGACTAGCTTGTATCTACCACAGACCTACTGGTGTAGTTTACTCTATAATTTTAGAGTTGCAGCTACCACACGCCTGATATGAAGTTGACGAAGAATTCAAGTGAATAGTTATGTACTCCCTCCGTCCCTTAAGTGATCATATCCCAAAAGTGATCACTTCCAAATTAGGAAGATTCTATAAGTGTTTTACATATTTACCTTTTTTATCATTTTTTATTCTATTTCTCTAACCACATTTAATTCTCTAACCACATTTAATTCTCTACCAACTCATTTTCTCTCTCCTGGCCCACCACTTTTCACAATTTTATTCTATTTCTCTCACCACATTTAACACTCTACCAACCAATTTTCTTTATCATGACCACTTTTCCCCCCTCTCTCTAAAGGGAAAGACAATATATAACCTAAATTCTTAATCTACGTGCAAAATAAAATGGATCACAAAAAGGGACGGAGGGAGTATTTTGCATGAACTTCACAAGGGTGATGATCAAGCTCAGCAGTCGCAGTAACTACTTTTGGAATACTGCGACTGCGTAGCCAATTTGGATTAGCACAAGCCAAATAAATGGTTGGACCTGTACAGTTATTAAACTAACGTCAAATATGGAATTAGTTTTATTAGTGTGTTCAGTATCACTTTTAAAATGCAGCGATGTGGATGGGAAAAGTATGAAAAGCCCAATATATTCCAATTTATTCTCGGAGCTATGAATCCCAATTTTCTGAGCCATATATTCCAATTTATTCTCGTGAATGGGCATGGAGAGAATTATTGTTGCTAGAGCCTAATCTGGGGGACACAGATTTTCTGTATGTACTCATCCTAAACTGGTTTACTTGTTAATAACAAACAGAAGATTGAACAACAAAAATATTGTAGCCGAAAGCAACGTTTGGTTGCGAACACCCTCGATCTAGTGCATTTGTGGATCCAAGAAAGTGTCTTCCTTTATAGTTTCGAGCAAATCGGGACGTTTTGTTTCTGTTGGAACAAACTTTTTTTTTTTTTTCTTGTTAGACCACCCGGTTTCCTGACACCACATTGGGAGCCGACTAATCCGGATTCGAGCCGGGCAGGACCACATGGGCAGCAAAGCTCTCCCTACCAAGTTTTAATGCAGCTGCATTCCCAGGGCTCGAACACGAGACCTCTGGTTAAGTTAGGACAACCCCTTAGCAGTTAACCTACGCGCTTTGTGGTGGAACAGACTCTACATACACAAAAATATTATTTTTCACATCAAATATTCTCCAGATTATCTCAGTACGTATTCAAGCAATATTTTGAAAATCCCAGATCAGACTTCTATTAACTTCTTATTTCTACGTTTCTCATATGACATGCATATGCAAAAATAATGAAAATTGCAAGCAAACACTTTTATAGCTTAAGATGTGTACGTATACCACTTGTCTAGATATAATAAAATCCCAAATCTACCAAAAAACCAGGTAAATAGAAGAAAAATCTACAGCTCCACAAATCTGACTATTCACAAATTATTAAAAAAAAAATCAAAAAGAAGTATCAGACATAGGAGATGTAATCCCTAACTTCAAATCATTCTCATACGGCGTCAAGTTGAGATCCAGTCCCCAAACCCTCTTGGTATCACTCGATTTCTTTGTAACTGGTACTGCTATTTGCATCAAGCCTTCGTTGCGGTGCCGTCTCATGTGACCCCCTAGGGCTTGTCCTACAGCGAACTCCATCCCGCAAATCGAGCACTCATGTGTCTTGGGCTTCTCTCGCGGCGATTGACCACCCGCCAGCTTCAGCTTCTTGTGGCTCGCCCGGTGCCCGCCTAGGGCTTGGAAAGAGGGGAACTGCCGGTCGCAGGTCTTGCACTTGAAAACGCGGTCAGCCGGTGGCGCCGTGGAGGCCTTGTCTAGGCGGGAGAGCAGAATCAAGCAGTTGGCCATGGCCAGTGCCTCCACATCTTGGCCATCCCTGTCTCTCTTCACCGTCATGGGGGGGTTGTGTGTGTGTTTGAAAAGGAGTGAAGGACCTGGGGAAGGACGAAGTGTGTTGGATGTGTCAGTCACTGACTCTATTTATAGATAGATTTGTACCGGCTGACTTGGGGAATAAGAAAGTGAGAGTGACAATATTGTTGTTTAACATGTGGCAGTACTCTATTGGTGCAGCCGTCTTACCATGGCGTGACCGCGTGAAGCGGTTCTCAAAGTTATATATCCGTATATAGGGCGAAGCTCGCGATCTAGTCACGGCCGGTCAAAACTTTGTAAAATTGGATGCGCATTTTTCTTAGTGACGAAGCTGATCTCTTTGTAGTTTTACTTACTACATTGGCATTTACTTATTTTAGCTTGACTTGATGGTAAGAAAAAAAATCATCTTGACTTTTAGAGTTCATCTTTTAAGTAGGAAAAAAACACGTTTTTACGTATGCGTTTCAAGGGAAAAAAAGAAGTAAGAAACTGTAATAATACCTTATAGGAGTATTAGTTAAACTATCCATAATCTTCTTTCAAATACTGAGTCGGATGATACTCGTAATAACGCGTTTTGACGTACGCGTTTTGAGGAAAAAGGGGGATACAATAATTACCCGCAATCTTCATGGAAATGGTGAGCACCAGCCGTTGCAAAAAAATTAATGAAATTGTCACATAACACGTAAAGGTATATTTTCCTTTTCTCTTGAACAAACTTTGGCTCTTACCCAGGTAGTAAGAATCTTCCTCCAATCCTGTGTATAGTAACAATTAATCGTCGCTAAATATTTCTAGTGGTTTTTTTTCTAACACTTTTAGTGACAATTATTAGCAACGCTTTTTTAGTATCACTAAATAAAAGCAACTAGACATATTTAGAGACAATTGATTGTCGCTATATAGGGAGTAGAAGAAGATTTCTCCGACCGGGGTAGCAGCCAAATTTTTTCCTTTTCTCTTTGTTAGTGTTGGAGTAAGCTCGTTAGATCGAGTACATTTGCCAATTGAAAGACACATTTGCCCCTTGCCGGTTATGCCATTTTTACTTTCAACCAACACCTCTTCCTTCCCAGATCTCAAAGCTTACCAACAATCAACCGCCCCTTTCTAACAACACCACCACCAAACTGGAGGGGTTTTACGTCGGGTTTAATTTCCGTGCAAACATGCGGCAGGGGTTCATTGGTAGTGAATTATAAATGAGAGAGTTTGAAAGAGACACGTGGACAAAAGATGATGGCTATGGAAGATAAATTGTATTTTTGTTTATGACGAAACTCGAAAGGAGAAAATCGAACGGCCTAACTTGATTCAGCTTCTATCTAATGATCCTATTCCCTTTTCAAATGTGCATGCGAAAGGGCTTATTCTCGCGCTTGGCTTTTTTCATACCCGTCGTATGTTCGTTCGAACCTCTTTTGTTGCTAAAAAAAAGTTATATTTTGTTCATAGAACACTTTTTTAGTGATAAATTAGGGTAGGAAAAAAGATCATAGTGGTTCAAAATAAACTATCCGATGAGAGAAATACACAAAACCATAAACACATATAGCAATAAAAAGAGCATGATGTCCCCTCCTATTGGCTGCCCTAATTTGGACTTTCAGTCTATACTGATTTTTGAAAAGCTAAAGTAGACGATTTTCATTTAATAATTGTTACTCGCTGCAGAACTAAAGTGTGGGTTTCATCTTGTGATTTGCATGAGCCCCGAAAGTCCTACATGCTAAACAATCAACAAGAGAGTACAGCATGAAAGAGACTCCCGAAACTGCATATATCTCTACTACAATTGCCACGTAACGCGTAGGGCTCAACGTACAGAAGAAGTTTCCCTCCCGTATGGTCTCATCAGAAGGAATATTTTTCCACCGCAACGTGCATTTCGTGTCGCTTGCTCCCCTGCTTCTATCAGTCTTAAGAAACTCTAAATAAAGAGCAAAAAAGAAAAAAAAAGGCGGTGCGAGTACATGATGCGAGAGAACCACACCCAATGTCTAGCACGCGTGAAAAAGGAGGATGAAAGCCCTCTTGCATCAAACAAGAACGACGATATAATTGAAGAAGTATTTCAATGAGTATCGTCACACACAAAGTGGTTGTGGAAAGTGAAAAAAAAAAGTGTCTTTTTCATCCAGAAAGTTTCTACGAAATGAGAGGCAACGTGCACGGGAAGTTTTAGCATATAGTAGTGTTAAGTAGAATTTAGTTAGTTAAGCTATAGTAGTAGTAGTTAAGTGTCGGATGTGGCCAGGAAGCTTCCTCTTCCACACTTTTTACTTGACTTTTTGTTCTCAATTGACTCTTCGTCTTGGTCCCTAAGCTGAAATCACAAGAGTCGTTGGTACCACATAGTGTAGATACCTATTGGGCCAAACGATTGATTAGAAACTACGTACCTTTAATTAATGCTTTACAAGATTGCACTTTGTAGTTGGTACATTTTTTATCTTAATATATTTACTCATCGGCTTTGGTGGGGTCGGCTTCCCCATTAAACAAGCCCCAGCTGCTCTTAATTCACTTATCCTCACTACAAGAAAAAAGGCTTTTACGGGAAAATCCATCGCTAAAAGTCTTTATTCGGTCGCTAGAACAACTAGCGACGGATTCACCGTCGCTAAAAGTCCCTCGTATAAAAGCCCGTCAGTAGTAGTTTAGCGACGTAAGTTGGAACTCCATCTCTAAATATGGAATTTTTTGACGACGTATTGATTTTTAATTTTCCACGGATATTCCGTTTCTAATTATATTTTTATTATTTTAATTTNTTTTTTTTTTTATAAAATTAGCGACGGAAGAATTATTAGCGACGGAATATTCCGTCGCTAAAAAGCTTATTTAGCGACGGATTTAATCCGTCGCCAAAAATTAAATTTTTTTTTATTTTTCAATTACCCAGACCTGTAATACAATTTTCATTTCTCAACAACAACGCGCAATAATCAATACAGAAAGAAATATATATAATCAATTATAAAAAATATTTCAATATAAAAAAGACTCATATGTACAAGCCGGGAACCGAATACAGCCGGTTAGGGGAGGGGAGAAGAGTACAAGCCGGGCGCGGGGGGCGGGGGAGGGGGGGGGGAGCTAGGAACGGGCACGGGAAGGGGCTCATCAAGGGTCGCCAAGTCCCGGATCTGGATACTGCTGATTCGGGGCCGGCTCGGCATGTTCAACAGTGCCCTGCTCCCTGATCATCCTCACCACCACTGTAGCAATGCGCTGGATCTCCTCGTCGTCCAACTGACGCTGAGGAGCCGGTGTCTGTGGAGGGGCAGCAGGGGGTGAGGACGCTCCTATCACGGCACGAGCAGTCGTGCTAGGCAGGCCGCGTATGCGGCCTTTCGGCCGATTCACGACCTCCGGCGTATCCAGCCATCGCTTCAACCCCCCAGTACTCGCAGCCGTACTAGTGGACGCTGATGGCTGTCCGGACTGCTGCTCGGACCCCCTTAGCTGTTCATACGAGGCCTGCAAAAATAGTGGTTTAACGATATGTTAGGGCATTAATTAACGAAACGGACATTGAGGATAGAAAGACAAAACATTAACAACTTAAATAAATTGACTCACATCGATCCGCCGGGCAATATCTGAAATATAGTCGCCCGCCCGGTGCGCCTCGTCCTTGTCCTTCTTCCGCACGTGCGTCTGACTATAGGTCAGAGCTATGACCTCATCCTCCTCCAGATCCGGGTGCTCGACCGCGTTCATGTGTCGGACGATGTCGTGTGGCACCGACCCCCCCGTGTGCGTCGGATCTCTGTTCTGTCTGTTCTCGGCCCCGCTCTTACTCTTGGCGTCCCAGCCTAGATCCGCAGCCCACCGATCTATCATCTCCCCCCATACACGGTGAGATATCCAATGTGGGGGATATCTCGTCATCTCCGTCATCGGGGCACCCTCGGGCAGCAGCTTCTTTGCCCGGTCCCGTGCGTCGTGGAGCCATCGGCGGTAATTCTTGCCGATGTAGGCAAAGAAGGCCTGCTGCCCCAGTGCCTGCTGCTGAGGCGTGTCAAACGTAAACCCCTCCTGTAAGGCATTCAATAACACAAATTATGACCAAGAAACAAACTGTAATTAAACATTTACTAACGCTGAAAAAATACTTCACCGTACCAGCCACTCCTCCCATAGGGCCTCCCTCGCAGCGGCATCCCAGTCCTTCCAGTACAGGCGTGGCTCGAAGAATCGGCCCTTCACAAGAACGCCGATCTTCGTCCTCGCCAGATTCTCCAGGATCCTGCCAAAGAAGTAATAAATAAATTAATACAGTTCATAATTTAGTGCATAAATAATTTCTAATTGTGTTGGAATGTGACGTTAAGCTTGAGCTTGTTTGGCTATTTAATTTTAAAATTAGGAGGTTGAAATGTACTATATTGTTGGAATTTGATGTCGTGTTGAGATTGGGAGGTGGAGCTTGAGCTCGGGAGGTTGATCTTGGAATGTGGGTTGAGAACTTGGGATTTTATTTCAATGTGGTCTTTTTTTTTTTTTAAGAATGGAAAAGTTTTTTTAGAAAGAAAGTAAAATTGGTAGAATCCTCGCAATCTAATTAGAATGAGTGTAGAAATCAAGATAGTATTCTACAGTGTGAAAAATGTCTTCAAAAATATTGAAAATGAGGTTATTATCAAGCGATATCAATCTTCGGGACCTCATTGAGCAGTAATTTCGTATTTTCGTTTGTAAACACTTGTATATCTAATTTGTATTCGCTTTTTTGTTGTTGTTGTTGTTGTTGTAAAAAGTCGTTAATGACTCTCGTGAAACTTAATAATGCATTTTGTATGCTTTTTAAGTGCACTTAGTTTTTTTGTATTATTTCACTAGTAAAAAAATTGGTGAATTTGATATATTTTTTGCATTGGCCGGAGAAAAATGCTGGTTCCGCCACTACTATCCCCTAATCAGTTTTCATTGCCTCTAGGAGGTAAACATTTCCATACATTGGCGTAAGTATGATCTTTTTTCTTCTTGTTAAGTAGTCAAGCTTACGAGCTTTACTTAGCATTTCAAATCATCCGTTATTATGCTGTTGATTCTGGTTACACCAAATTAACGAGATTCTTGGTACCTTAACGTGGAGAACGATATATATCACTTAGCCAATTTTCAAAGAACTGGGCCACCAACAGGGTTTGAGAAATTGTTAAATCATGGACACTTGTCATTGCGCAATGCTATTGAAAGGATCTTGGAATTTTAAAGTGCATGCTTTCCGATTTTAAGTAAGATGACACCTTATTCGGTTAAAACTAGTAAATATGTACTAGTTGCATATTACACTCTCCACAACTTCATCAGAAGACAAGATCGAGACGATCAATATTTTCTGGATTTTCAGAGGAAGATATGATTGTTGAAGGTACTAAGACCGGTTTATAAGACTCAATCTCGATTGATTTAAGTATATCCTCAACAACAAGAGAAAAAGAAAGTACTTAGAGACCACATTGCTAGAAAGATTTGGGATAGAAGAGGTCGATTTATTATTGAGATTCATGTAATACTAGATGTAAGAAATTTATCAGACTTGCGCAATGTAAGGGTTTAAACCGTGCAAATTTGTAAGATATAATATATTTGCATTGTTATTCTTGACTATTTGAGATTTGACACACCTTTGGGAATATTTATTTAATTATGTGAAGATGTATCAAAAAAAAAACATTCCAAAGTAGTTGTCCTATCAAATGCAATTTCAGGTTTTGGTTTCAATTTTGTGGAAAACTGAAGCTCTGTCAAACGTCCAACCAATTTTTAAAGTGGAGAAAAAAGAACGAAACATTTTTTTCTTTCAAGAACAAAAAAAATTGAAACCGTTAACTCTCTGTTAAACGCTATACCTAATTTAAAGTAGTTAGTCTCTAACGTGACTCTTACTTAATTTTTTTGTTTAATCCAATTCAAACCATGATTAAAAAGACCAATTCGATTTCAACTAAGTTCACGGTCATTGAGGTATAATTCTGAATAAATTACATCACACCTCTCTAATTCGAATCTTATGACATTCGCGATCCCTCACAATTAAAGAAGATGAACCCTTGGCGTCAAATTTAGTGAATGATGTTACATGTTGCGTGTAAATGACTTGGTTACCACTAGTGCATCAAATTTTGACATCAGATACATATGCACGTAATGACGTTAAGTTTGGCAATTGTCTTATCGGATAACTGTTTTGTAGTAATCTACAAGCAATAACCTAATTGATCCATTTACCCTTTTCTATTCCTGACCAATATTCCAGTTCAATCTACAAGCCAAAAGCTCTATGAAATTAAAAGCCAAAAGCATAAAACTAAGACTATATATATATATATATATATATACCTCGGATAAATGTTTACAAATCTGACTACACAATCGAAAGAAAGAATCAAACGAAAGAATCTAACGTAGGAGATGAAACCCCTAACTTCAAATCGTTCTCATACGGCGTCAAGTTCAGATCCAATCCCCAAACCCGCTTGCTGCTACTAGATTTCTTCATAATGGGTACTGCTAATCTGTTAGCCTCCAGCAGGCCTTCGTTACGGTGCCGCCTCATATGACCCCCCAGGGCTTGCCCGATGGCAAACTCCAGTCCACAAATCGAGCACTCATGTGGCTTGGGCTTTACCGGGGGCGGGGGTGGCGATTGACCATCCGTCAGCCTCGGCTTCTTGTGACTCGCCCGGTGCCCACCCAGGGCTTGGAACGACGCGAACTTCCTGTCGCAGGTCTTGCACTTGAAAACACGGTCAGGCGACGACACCGCGGCCTTCTCAAGACGCGAGAGCAGCATCAGGCAGTTGGCCATGGCCATCGCCTCAACATCCTGGTCGTGGTCTCTATGTCTCTTCACAGTCATGGCCTTTTTGTGAAAAAAGGGTTTTAGTGCCCCTGAATGAGATATAAGAAGTGCGTTTTGGGTTTCTCACTGACTCTTTATATATAGGGAGGTTTGCGTAGTTGACTAGTATGTTATGGGATAAGTTTCGCCCTGTCCCGATCGCAGGAAAATACTTGAAATACGTATAACATTAGTAAATAACAACTCAATATATTTTGTGTCATTTTTGTTAACACTTTCGGCAAGAATTTTAACATTACTTAATTAGTATCACTATATAAACATCACTAAAAATATATAGCGACTATTACTTATAGCATATAGAATGAAATAAATTTTGACTGCTATCCAGATTTTCAACCCAATAAATAGTGATAATTAGTTGTTAAATATTTGTATTGATTTTTCTGCTAACACTTTCAGCAACAATCATAATAGTATTTTTTTAGCATCACAAATAAAAATCGTTAAAAATATTTAACAACTATTATTTATCGCTATATAAACGGTAGGATCGTGACTCGTGAGTAAATTTGAATAGAATGACTTGTGAAATAAGGAAAGTGGGGAGCTGGAACGGGGTGTTGTGGCAATAGATAATTGGTGCAGCCGTCAGCGCTTGCGAATTGGCGTGTGACGTGACGGAGCAAAGTGAGGTGGGTGTAAACGCTCTTTGATCCTTTTGACTGTTCTAGAAGTAACCGGTGTGGGTACGGCGCGACGAAATTGCACAGAGAAGCCACACCACCACTTCCACTTATAGTGGCGAAGAGAATTTTGACTTTCTTAAACAAATTTAGATAACTCTTATCTCTCCCTTTGAAAATTGATCACACCTTTCTTAGTGTCAAAGTAAACTCTCAAGTCTGGTGCATTGCATCAACTATACTGTTTCAGGCACTTCTATTCGCGTATGGGCATTTTAATTATATGCATTTATTTCGGGTACAAGTTCATATGGTTATGCAGGAAGTGTCAGTAGTTAAAATTGGAGTGCCAAAAAAAAAATTTACTCGATCTTAAAAATATTGCTTCGATGTAGGTTTGCTTTGGCATGAGGTATCTCAGCCATTATGGTTTCTTTTAAAGTTACGGTGATCGTACTCTATATCCTATTTTAGGTTATATTATCTTGTATTAGTTAGTCTTATCTGCTTGTTTGTTTTTTAATTGGTTATTTGAGAAAATAGTCTATCTCTTTGGGTTTTATGTAGTCTATTTTGTTCTTAATTTTGTCGTCATTGTTGTTGATTATTTTACTGTAATGCCTATCTATCGGATGGAGATGTTATCTGAGTACTAACTTTAATATTAATTATAGGGTTCTTAACCTCTTCAATGTGTGTGTGTGTGTGCGCGCGCGCGCGCGTGTGTGTTCATCTCATCCGCCAGTTATACCATGTCATACATATAAACTTCACATCTATTTTTTTTTCCTGTAAACCTAATATCATCTTTTAATCCTCAATTATGAGGAAGAGTTATATCTACTCTAAATTCACCCTGAGATTCGCTACCATTTATGTGAAGAGACCCTGAACGTCAAAATTTATAGGATTCTTAAGTGATTTCCCATCACGTTGGATAACGGTGAAAATACAAAAATGTGATAATAACATGCAATGCTAGGGCATTTTATGTTTACTGATGATGTAAATGTATAAGGAAAAACAGCATAACATTCATTATCCATGTCATTCTCTTATTATTAAAAAAAAATACCAATCGAGTAATAGTTTTCATGCCAAAAAGGAATATAGCACGACATAGTGGAGTAGATATATTTGATGATTGTAATTTTACACGTCCACTTTTCAAGATATACATAGACAAAGAGATAAATGGAAGAAAAGAACACCACCTCTACGTGCAACTTGCACGTAGAGGCGGTGGAAGGAAGTCACATATAGAAATGGTGGAAGGAATGTTGTAATTGGAGGACGCACGTCATGAGAGGAAACGTTCATCAAAAGTAATCCTGGATAGGAAGTAGGAGACTCGGACTTAGTTAAGCTATAGACTATATAGACTATAGTGGTGGTTGTCTATTAATTATACTTGTGTAACCAATTACTCTACGCGGTTTCCGTTGTAAGGAAGTTGGGTCGCAAGCTTCCTCTTTCACACTTTTTTGATCGACACTTCTCTCTCGTGCTCCAGGTTTTGAGTACAGTTCTGTCTTCTTATCAAACCGTTGTTGCAGGTATATATGTACCAAGGCAAACAAGTAAAAGTTTCTATGTGCGGATCCACTTACAAGCTCGGAGAGAAAACTTGGGCGATGGAACGAGATGGAGATATTCCAGACAACGGAGGGTCGATACTTTATTATCCTCTCGTTTCTTCAGTTAATCGGTTACATCAAGTCATAATTATCGCCGTTATATTGAAACTTTTTTTTTTTATTTTGTGGTGAGCAAACCATATTTAATTTATAAACTATAACTAAGACAATTAAAGCTTTAAGTTAAGTTTAACTGTGTATAGATAATGCTTCTTGTTATTACATGGGATATTCAGTAAAATATCATTATTGTTAGTTGTCTTAATGTTCCAATAAGCAATCAAATGCACCATTTTCGAGAAGAAAATTCATGAATTTGAGATGGCAAGTGCATCATAAACACAACAATATATATATATATATATATATATATATATATATATATATATATATATATATATATATATATATATGGGAGCTGATCCCTTGACAGCGCTGGCAAAATAGGACATTTTGCCAGCGCGATCTGGCCGTCCATCATGAAAGATAGACGGCCCAGATCTTTTTTTTTACTTTTTTTTTAAGTCTGTCCGCTACATAATATAGCGGACGATTTTTGGACAAAAATACCCTCCAGCTCCGTCCGCTACATTATGTAGCGGACAGAGACAGTACTTTTTTTTCTCTCTCCTTTATCTGATTAATTTTCTGACATGTTTCATGTCCGCTACATTATGTAGCGGACAATTTTTTGACATAAATCTATCCGCTACATTATGTAGCGGACAGAGACAGACTCTTTTTCTCTTCTCCTGACATGTCTGCCTCTCATGTCCCCTCATTTCTTCTTCTTCTTCTCTCTCTCTCTCTCTCTCTCTCTCCTCTCCATCCTACTTGCAGCAATGACAACAACCCACAACACTGCTGGGCTGGATGAAGAAGCTCAACCCAGAGATCAATGGCGTGAACGGCTCCGAATCCAACCCCACGTCCACCACGGACCCCCACTCCACTCGAGTCTTCTTCGACAACAAGTCCCACTTCGTCGACCCAGATCCCGGCCACTCCTTCCAGGCCATCCGAGCCCAAATCTTCGGCTCCAACGACACCTTCCTGAACCCGGCACCAATGAACGGCTTCGCACAGCATACTCAACACTTTCATGTGCACCACACCCATGCCAAGCACTTCCTTCTTGCTGCTTTTGCACCTTCATACACATATAAACTCACGGCTCCTTCACACAATGCATGCCACAACTGTAAACCCAACACCTAGCTGCCTCACACACCTACACAATCATGCACACAATTTTCCCACACACACAACCCGTGGACACCCATTTCAGTTCACTCCCTTCACACCAAACAGCCTTCATGGCCCTCTCTCTCTCTCTCTCTCTCTCTCTCTCTCTCTCTCTCTCTCTCTCTCTCTCTCTCTCTCTCTCTCTCTTCAAAACCAACACACCACGGCAGCTGGGTTGCCCACTTACAAACCCACATATATATATTACTCACAAAACACATAAAACTCACACACCGGTGGGCATGCCTCTACAGCACACTCACACATCTCACGCACCCACTGAACCCCAATCTTTTTCTTTTTCCCCGCATGGCCATCTCAGCCTCCAAACTAATTCACGGCAGTCATCACCCTTACCTAACAGCCCCTAAACCCATATCAATCGCACATATAAAATTGGTGTCCGAATTCGCCGTCTTCGACCGGTGGTTCGCCTCCGTCCCTTCCTCCACCCAGCCTAACCGCCTCTACGTCCACTCCGCCACCTCGCACGGCGCCACCAGCAACATCCCCTCGTTGCTGGTGATGGAGAACCGGCGTCGCCGACTCGCCGCAGCAGAGGCGTTCGCCTCCTCCCCGAGCTCCGACCACCACAACCAACAAACCCACGAAGACGCGCCCCCGCCACGCGTGATGGGTTCGTGGGTAAGCAGCCATGGCTGCCGTGAGAAGGTGAGGGCGAGGGGATTGGTGCGCCTGTGTGTGAAAAAAAGAAGGAGAGGCCGTACAAGGTGCGCCTGTGCTGTGAGAAGCTAGCTTCAAGTGCACTGACTGAAGCCAATGAACTTCAGTCTTTTTTGCGTAAGATAATCGGAAAGAGAAAGAGAGAAAAGGACAATGAGAGAAAGGACAGAGAAAGAGAAAAAAAAATTAGTCTGTCTACTCGTCCGCTACATAATGTAGCGGATGGAATAGGAGAGTATTTTATCAAAAAATTGTCCGCTACATAATGTAGCGGACGGATTTAAAAAAAAGTCAGAACACTAGTCTCGATAGTCCGCTACATAATGTAGCGGATGGGCACAAAGGGTATTTTTGTCAAAAAAAGTCAAAAAATTGTCCGCTACATAATGTAGCGGACGTACTTAAAAAAACGCAAAAAAAAAGATATGGGTCGTCTATCTTTCATGATGGACGGCCAGATCGCGCTGGCAAAATGTCCTATTTTGCCAGCGCTGTCAAGGGATCAGCTCCCTATATATATATATAGCCAAAAAGCCCCAATAATTGTTGTAATGGTAAAAGTAATAACTACTTAAAATATAAGGATCATACTAACAATAATTGTAACCAAATGCATTTTTCATTGCCACTAGGTATATAAGACACGTAAATTTATATCCGCACCCAACTTAACTCTGAATTAGTACGTTATTCGCTTTTGCTGCGGAGAATTGAAAATGAAACCAATAAATGGGCAAGTAGCCCGCTACACAACTGAATTTGAGGTCTGATTTATATGGGCAACCGATAGATATTTTAAATTTGCTCTTCAAATATTGAAAATAGTTGTTTGGTCGTGTTAGATATATAAGGCTTGTGAGGCCCATCTAAACAAGAGTGCTGCACGAGTTTGGCAGCGCACTTAGCACTTCTTACGCTTGCTGTGATAGCAAAAATGTTTAATTTAATTTTTCACGTGAAAAATAGTTCTTGGTTTCTATAGTTTGTATTACTTTAACTTAACTTTTAACTGTTTTAGCGTTTTTAATCGTATTAGCACATATAACATAATTTTGTTTTGGAAAGAAAAATTATAAAAAAATTATAAAGACGGTTTGAAATAAACTAAAAAGAGCTGTAAACCAGCTGTATCTTTCAATGTGGGTAATATATATATATACATATATATATATATATATATATATATATATATATATATATATCGAAACTGAGAGAATGTAACATTCTCTTTCTTACTTGGTATGCCTTTCGTTATACCATTTGGTATTTAACCAATCATATAAATTTTATTTTTCTCTCTCTTCCATGTCAGCATGTCCCGCTTAAAAACAAAGTTCTCTCTCCATAAATTTTAAATTTATATCTCATTCTAATTAATATCTTATTCAAATCTTGAAACTTTCTAATATTTTACACAACTCTAACATGTTTTCACAATCTAACAAGATTAATCTCCTTCCTTTTACATTATTATAAGTTATATAGAATATTTTTATACTGTTCTAGATGAGTTTTATTAGTAAAAACTCAATAGATGGATCATTAACGTTGTTACTAAAAATGGTAAAAAAAAAATCATAAAAAAGTGAAAATAACATTATTTGTTATTTATATTCGACATATAAGTCTGATCTTTTAATTAGCCGTTATTAGTCCCGTGTGCAACACACGGGGTTAATACTAGTTAAATCTCGAAAGTAGAGCAGGTTTTCATTTAAGCGTTCACGGGCTGATTTAATTTGTGAGCAGTGTAATACGCAGATGACCAAGAAAAGTCAAGTGAAGTAATCCATAAGGAAACAAAAAAAAGATCCGCTTTATTTTTAGTATGAGGAATATTTTGAAAAGTGTTAGAAAAAAACTGTTGTGAAAATCTATTTTTATGCTTTAGTCTCTGGTTAGTAAAAAGATTTTCTTTTGTTATCACACTTGTCCCCACATTGATTTTTCAAAAAAACTTTACGCAATATATATGAGAACATTCTGTGACTTCTTAATTAATCACTCGTGCTTGGGTCTTATATTCACACTTGTAATGGTAGAAGGAAAAGTACCCGTTTTAATGTTTAGCTTCGAATGCTATACCATTATCCCCAGTAACTTATGCATGCAAAAATACAATTGAAGCAGTAGTTTAAGTTGAGCAATTGTATCTTGGAGGCGATGCAAAAAAAAGTAAAAAATTCTACACCTATAATATTTCAGCCTGGTCCGCATCTCGCCCAAGCTATTTTGTATTTAATTTTAAAGTTCACTTTATATTTCTTTGTATACGTCCAACAAAAACCCATCTTCTTTGGCTTCGAATTGTTCTCTATCGGTCATTCTAATCTAGCTAACACCGTATCTGGATTTCAAAATTGGCACGATCGGTAGGCGCTTGGGCGCTAAAAGCTGCACCAGCACGTTGTTGTCTCTTGTTGTCTCCTGTGACCCCTATCGGGCGTATTCAACATATGTTGCTCGTAGTTCTTAGGCTTTGTTAGGGGCGACTGGACTTCATCACCGATAACTATCATCAATAACGGCTTCTTGTGACTCGATCTCTAGGCACCGAGAGCTTGGAATTATTGGAGTTTCCAGTCACATGCCTTGCACGTGAAGATATGGGCTGATGATGACAATAAGGTTTTGGGTTAATTACTCACGGCACTCCTGAGGTTTATCCTAAATTAGACACGGACCCCCCTATCTTTTGAAAATTACACTCCGCTCCCCCAGGTTTGGACCTGCATTTCACGGAGCCCCACAAAATTGACGGAGACCCTAACTCCATCTAAAGATTCTCTGACACCTTACTTTTTGAATTTTTCATCCTCAAACTGCCCTCCATTTCTTGAATAAATACCCCACTTGCCCTTTATCATCAGCTACAACTACTCGGTTTAACAAACAATTAATTAAATCAGGTCTTTATCCCCTTGACTCAAGCTTCACCTCCACCTCCCTCTTCTCCATGGCCTCCCATGACCTCCACCATCACCACCAAAATGGCGACTCCACCGTCACTACCGCCCACAGCCCCCGTCCAAAAAGCTAAAGCCCACCCCCATCACCCCCTCCGAACTCCTTGCCGAATTCTCCCACCACGCCGCCGCCTCCACCGCCCGCATCCACAAAGGTAGCTTCGGCTCATGTCCTGCCTCTATCATTCCCGCTCAGCGGAGATACCAGCTCCAATACCTCTAGCAACCCAACAACTTCTACTTCAACTGCCTCAAGCCCTCCATCCTCAAGACCCGCTCCATCGTCAAGGACGTGGACGAGATCTCTGTCTTCGACAATGCCACCACCGCCGCCGCCATCGTCCTCCAGCAAATCACCAGTAATAGCTGCCACTACAATAACCACCTCCCCCGTTTGACCTCCACAAACTGACTTCTTCATTATCTTTCCCCTTTGCAGACCCATTTGGGTTTACAATTGATTCAATTTATCCAAAACACATGGCTAACTCGCCATCATTTTACCGAGGATAATCTCAAAAGGGGGACATTCTTTACACTTTACAAGTGTGATTTTTGTGGTGCGGGGTTGGTTGCTGCGTTTGGGTGGCGTTTGTTGGACGGTGATGGTCCATGAGACGGCGGCAGGGATGAGATTAGGATCGGTCGACGTTTGTGTGGTGTTGGTTGCAGCGTTTGGGTGGCTGTTTTTCGGCCGGTATTTGTGGACGGCGTGTGGGGTTGGTTGCGGCTGCGATCGGGGAAATCGAGTTCGGTAAAGGAAAAGGAAACAATCTCCTCGATGGCAGAAAAGAGGGAAGGGTAAAGGCGAAGGTGGTCTGCGACGTTCACTCCATCCCTGGTACAGTGACCTTTGGACTTGCCTGCTACACTGTTGGCAAAATCGAGACACTGTGTAGTTATATACGATGACAGAAATGTCTTTTTATGTCCAGCCATTAACACCGTCAAAGAAATCTAGATTTTAGGAGCGGAGTGTAATTTTCAAAAGATAGGAGGCTCCGTGTGTAATTTAGGGTAAACCTCATGGGTGCCGTGAGTAATTAACCCTAAAGTTTTTGGCAATATGAGTAGAAAATATTAGGTGACCCGAGACTAATGATCTGAGCTATCCTATGACTATTCGTATATCGTAAATGCACTCTTGTCTTTCTTGACCCTCATTGTATCACTTCAATCTTCCTAATCTACCTATTCTACATGGTCGGGACAAATCTTTTACTATCATGCAATTTTCACTCATAAACTATAGAGCAACATTAAGCAGTTGGCCATGGCTGGTGTCCCAACTTCTTGGCCTCCATTGTTCTGCTTGTGATCATGGTCATATTACTGCAAAGGTCTTGCTATATGCTTGAGTCTGTGTTTATGGATATGAAAGAGGATCGTTGACTAATGAAGTGTAGTTGATGTTTCTTCTTGCTAAATTACCTTACAGACTACGAAAGCTAGACAAGTGTAGCTTAATTCTTTGGTGCATGGATATGTATTAGGAGTCGAATTAGTTCGGCAGTGAGTTGGATAGTCGTCAGGTTTCGAGATGGCGTGGCGGTATAAGTCATGTTGGGCAAAAGTCGTACGTTGGGAACGACCTGGATGGTGAAGTTCTTCTACTTCTTCTCAAGGTTGGTCTACCTAAAAAAAAGGTTTAGATGCGTAGAAACTTTGAAGAAGTATGGTAGCGATATCAAATTTTCTCCTATTTGGCTAAATCAAACCTCATCACTTAAGCAAAAAAATATCCCAAGGTGTCTAGACGCCGGTTATATCACACGTCGAATAGCTTTTTAGTTATGACCATGGGCTTAGCAGTGATATATACCATAGAATTGGAACTTGGATGTAATTCTTAGTACACCGGTTACAGCGCACATTGAATAGCATTTTAGTTACGAAGATGTGCTTAGCGTGATCCCATAGAATTGGAACTTGCGTGCAACGCTTAGTACTTTCATGACTAAGATGCTGGTTGACCATATGGCTATAATCAGGCGTAGCTGCGTAGATCTACTCTTGCGTTAAGGTGGCCAATTGGCAATCTTGCTTTAGCAGATAAAAATAAATACTTCTCTCGTCCCAAAAAAAACTGATCATATTTTATTTTTGGACTGCTAAAAAAAAATTAGTCGCTTTTCAAATTAAGAAAGATTTTGTATGTATTTTTTCATGTTTACCTTTTATACACTTTATTTCTCTCTCCATATTTAATTATTCATCTTCTCTCTTCAGGTCCCCTTCCCCTCCTTTCTCTCTTTTGAGATATAATGAAAAACTTATAAAATATGACTTATGTCTTAAATAAAATAAAACTGATCAAATAATATAGCACGGAAAGAGAGCTAAATTTACAAAAAAAAAACGAGAGAAAGTGGTCAACATCTAAGCTATACAAACCAAAAAGGTTTCTTACCTCCTTCTTTTCGGGTAAAATTTAACACTAAGCAGCTGACTTTGACCGCCTAATCAGGAAAGCCTGACCCACCCGTGGCTTGTGCAAAGAAACTTCAAAGCGAAGAAGATAGAAGATGTGGACATACACGTAAGTATTGGATATTTACAGGCAGGCATCTAAGCTATAAAGTGGATGTGACGAGAGACCGCATGTCGCGAGAGCAACGTGGACTAGTACAAATCCACACGCTTGTTTCCACGCCGCAGCTACAATGCAATTGCATATGAGCTTTCGTATTTCACACAGCCACAGCCACAGCCACAGCCACTTTTCTTGCCCCCTAAGCTTCCAAAAGTCACTCGTGCCTCATGCTACATAGCATAATCTGCCATCTCACTTCTGTGGCATACAACCGTAACATAGTTCTAGAACCACCTACATTTTTCTTTATAATGAGATATTTTATTCACTATATGCATAATACATCATGAAGGATGGCAGGCGTAACACAAGAAGGCGCTTTGTTCATTGATATTATACACCAAACTGTTAAATCTCTGACATATTGTGCTAGTTTATAAAGTGCCCTTTATGTCCGGCCTCTCCGTGCTAACCAAAACTTATCTGAAAATTCTTGCTCATCGTTTTGACTTAATCTATTACATGTTCGATCACAGACAAATCATCTCCTTCTTAGCTAAGTTGCGGAGGGGTAACATTTGAGGTATCGCCCTCTATCACTACATTCCAAAAGCTACACCCTAGGCCAAAAAGTTTTGCTTCATAAGCCGTTACTGATTCTACGCATTCAGGTTTAAGTACTCCCAAAATCCTTTTTTTTACAATCCTACGTAGACGATTCCTTTTCCGCTTCTCTTAATTACCACTATACCAATACCAATTGCATTTTCTCCTTCAAAAACAGTTGCGTCAAAGTTTATCTTATAGCATTTCTCTGCAGGGACCTGCCAAGTCATAAAGACCTTGAGACTTTGCTGAAAAGGCTGATTTTCAGCTTCCCCAAAGGGCTTCAATAGGTTGGTGGCCGAGTAGAAAAGTTCTCTAAATCATTATTCCAAAGACCCCAAGATAAAACCGCAAATAATTCAAACTCACCTTTTTCAATGTAGCAAGCATCAAGATAATACTTCTTACTTAACCTCCAAACTCAAGCTTGTTCTCTCTACCGTCTTGAGTTTGAGACACCGAAAAGAGAACCGGGGGTGGGGGGGAATGAGAAGAGGGTTGATGTATGAATATGTCAATTGCCTATGCCATATTACCCTAGGTCTAGATTATTCTATAACTCTTCTAGTTTGTGTAGGACCCTCTTTTCATGCATATAAAGGCTCAATTGTAGTCGGTTTTATTATGTCCAATAAGAATACAATTATCTTTCACTTTACATTTTCTATCGTATTGTTCTTACAATATGAATTTTATCTCTTTTGTTGACACCGTGTCCTTATGTTCAACTATAATATAGTGGCATTTACTATTGACAAAATTATCGCAGGAATATTATTGCAGAGTAGTGATTAAGAATTTCGAATTTGGAAGAGTGAAGCCTACAGAGCTTATGAACCGGTGCAGTCTGCAATCTGTTTTTATTTTTTATTTTATTTTTTTACGCATCACAACTTGTGGTGGGTGTAGATTTGCATTTGAACTGGTGCAATCTGTTGATAACAATAAATTTGACATTTATTTTGAATCACGCAAGGGCTCCTTGGATGATGCACGCATGCAAAGTGCATGTAAAAGCATCGCCCTAGCTCGGCCCGGGCCTGAGCGAGGATATGCGCCTGCGGTGCATCGTACACATGAGCCCATGTCTATACCCATTTTGTGTTACTACTACAACAATTAATCTCTTGCATGGGCCTACAAAAAAAAAAACCATTAACCTCCTCCAAATAGTGTGTGGGATTGAAAGATTTTGAAACTTGAAACTTTTTTTTTTATTATTTTTTATTTTGAGATCTTAGACCGATCTCCTTGACCACTTGATAAAAAAGAAGAGATTCTTATTGTGGTGTAGACTACGAAATCCATGTCCGATTATTGGAAAATTCCCTTGCTTAACTATTCCGATCAAGAGAACTATAGAAGAGAGACGACCATATATATGACCATAGGGGTAAAATTTGTCTATGATCAACCAACTTGAAACTTAAGAGATGTAACTTTTACTTTCAAAGCTGATGTCTTCGTTAGATTCACCAATCACCCTAAATTTTAAGCATTTTAAGACTCCATTGTACGTCCATGTGTTGTATGAATGGAATTTATGAGAGTCGTACTCTTTCTTTTACAACTTGGTTGGCGTGCCGTCAGCTATTTTTCTCAACCATGCTGGTCTAAGATATCTTAATTTTCCCCTCCTCTGGCTCTAATTTGCCAACATGACTACTCATAAATAATAGTACCACTTTCAAAGTCAGGCTGCGCTTGTGTAGAAGCTTACAACTACCCTACTAGGAAGACGAGTTCAAATCCCATGTCGCGTGTGGTATAAAGTGATTAAATAAAGGTGTGCGACAAGAAGTATATAGTTGAGATGCGATTAGATTTTTCCAGGTGTATGAGTTGTGAAAAATGTATCATTGCATGCCTAAAAATTAAGTTTTTCTTCCTAGGAACAGACTACCCAGCTCTTTGAAGATATATTCCAAACTTTCTGATTAAGTTTACCCCCCGTGTTTCCTAGAAGAAAGGTTTATGTTTGATTTTTATGGACATTGATAGTCAATACTCATTTACAATTTGAACTCAAGTTTTGGACACCTGGTTACATAAAGGAAGTGGCGGAAAGGGCAAGGTGCCCCAGGTTTTATTGGTCGAATTGTTTCTTCCCCATGTATATCTTGCACTTGATGCTAATTGTACCTGGCTTATCGTCCGGAAACAAAATCAAAACTTTTCTACAAATTTTCTCTTAATGCACCTTTAGTGACAAATTGGTGCGAAGCGAAAACTAAAAAAAAAGGTTTAAAAAAAAACCTACCCATTTCTATTGTTATGTGGTGCCCAAGTCATATAAAATTTCTAGAAGGCATTGTTAGGGTTACTGTTCATTGTAGACTAGCAACATTGTGCAAAACGCTGTGTATTTGTGTTATTTCATAGTTATAATTGCAAAGAGTAAAGATTAGGGTTCATCTAAGGGTTCAGATTTTATGTCTTTAGGGTTGTACGTCTAGTCCTCTTATAAATGCCAGTTCGGGCAGCATTGTATTTGTTTAGACTTTTGATGATTAGTTAAGTTTTCTTTGGCTTTTTATCCTTTTTTTGGTAAATTATTTCAGTTAAGCTGTACGTACAGCCTGCATTGGGCATTTTTCGCTCAATTTACTGTGCTATAAGTTTTCTTATTAGACACTAGATCATTACAGACTCAGGTAGTTGCCACTGTTGCCAGCATCCCCAGTTTTCTAATGATTGTGGTACTGATTTCCAACTCAGGACATGATACTTTATCGTATCTCTGATCTCCTGGTATCACCTAAGCAGGTTTTGATTTTTGCGTGAATATTCTTGCATTTCTTTCCCTGCGTACATATATGATACACTGTGATCCCAATTGCCAAATTTTGGCTTCTTGATTTGAAGGATGATCATTTGAACGTGTTTATTGCGTAACTCATCATGAGTTCGTCCCATTTCCCAAAATCTGATGAAGGTAGCAGGACGTTAAGGACCTGTTTTCACATAAGTCTTGGGTGTAGCTGAATGCATAGAATAACTCATGCACAGTTTCTTGGTGCTGGTTGCACATAGCTCAAGAGTCATCATTTATCATTCTTCGTCTCTTTTGTCCATGTTTCTTGCGTAGCCTTCCATGACAAAGTAACCTGGAAATTAAGGCACATTTACGAATGTGTTAGAAAACCAATTCACCTTAGGATTTGGAAAGATGCCTGCTGACCCTGCCAGATCCCAAACCCTCGTCGCTCTGTCTATTCCTAACAGTGTCTTTGGCTTTTATATTCTTTCGTGAATACATAAATTTTGATTTCGAGGTTCCCTGGTAAAAGACTTAGGTTTCTATATAGTTCTAAAGACAATTCTTCCACCACAGGATCGGAGAAGATCAAGGGCTGCCGCGAGAAATCAATATATTGGGTTTCTAAGATTGTTGTACAAGATACACCTGATCGATATGAAACCACCCTTTCAGAATTTCAGAATGTCAAACCATATAGTTTTTAGCCTGAAATCAATCCCGCCATAAGTTTTGTGACATCGGTTACTCGTGGTTTCAGCTTTAAATGCATTACCCCATGTTGGAAAATATTGCATGATTAAAGCCTAATTGAATCTGTTCATAACCACCGGAAGTATGTTTACATACTACCAGCCGTTTTCCAATTACTTAACGTGGTGGAAAAGGCTCAAGTTTGATTGATATTCTTCGCTTTGACCGTGATGCTCATGCTCCACATCAAATTATATACTGTCAACGCGGTTTGCTCAGTTTGGCCAGAATCAGATTGCGCAAATTGCAATATCATTTCAATGATCAGATGAATAGAAAGGAAGGCCTGTTGGTTTTTGTATTTTAATACAAATAGTAAATCACTATTATGGTTACAATTAGGCAGAGAAGTTGTACGCAAAATAAAGCTTTAACCAAACCCATTTGTGTTATATGAGGTAAGAAAAAATTCGGTACAACCGGGTAGGAGGTAAAGTTTGTTCTATGAGGTAACATGATAGAAAAGTTACATCAATTATAACTTTGAGAATTACTTGGATAGAAAAGTTACATCAATTATAACTTTGAGAATTACTTGGATTTGGTATCCTTTACATTTTCAGTTACAACTTTGGCATAAACTGATTTAGCATCTTTCTTTTAAGATGCATGTGTAAATATTATACGGAGTAACAAACTTTCTTACTCATTAAAGGTTGATGAGACAGATTATATGTATGCATGATTGTATGCCAGAAAGAGAAGAAGGAAAACTTTTGTTTTAGCTTAATGTATCAGGTTCCCAGTTCTTTCGCATGAACTTATTCAGGATCTTGTGTGGAAGATTCTCCGTGTAATCGTATATGATTGTATATCCTTTCATGTTGAGTTTAAGTTATGTCTCTTTGTTGGACATATATATTTTTGTACTGTGTATTTCTTTGGGGCCAAAATAAGGTGTTATGTGAAGCTGTGCAAAGTGAGAGTTGAGTTGTTGTATCCTTGAGACGGCACATTAGAACCTATTGGATACATGCATCAGGGGCACGAACCTTCTTAACGAGTGTAATAACATGTTTTAAGGTATTCAAGGTACATCCTTTGGCCCCTTAATCGTACCTCACTTGGTAAAAGCAATGTCGCGAATTATGGAGCATTGAGGTAAAAGTATTCTTCATACTCACAACTGAGGGATGTAATTGTTTTGTGCCGTTCTTTAGTTTCATTATTATTGTAGTAAGCTCGCTAACACAAATAGTATACGTTTTCGAAATTTTTATCCAACAAGGAGTGCATGAAATATGTACGGTACAACTCGAATATACAAAAGGTGCTGCATATATATCCATACGTAGTCATGCACAAACGGAATCCAATCCGATAGCAGATACGGTAATAGAACAAAATATAGAGAGATTAAAAAAAAAACCTAATCAATCCTCTATATCTAGCTAACAGAAATGAAAGAATCTCTATATCCAAGAAAGCAGAAGTTAACAAAACGGTCTACCATATGGCAGATGTCTTCCCCAACTGATCCAAATCATACTCATACGGCTTCAAGCTCAAATCCAAGCACAAAACTCTCTTGCTACTACCAGATCTCTTCAAAACCGGTGAGGGTTCACTCATGGCCGCCGTAGCAGCAGTGCGGTGACGCCTCATGTGACCCCCTAGAGCCTGCCCTATGGCGAACTCCAGCCCACATATGGAGCACTCGTGCGTCTTAGGCTTGGCAGGCGAGCCGGGCGATTCGACCTGGAGCAGGAGGTCGAGCGCCATCAACCTCGGCTTCTTGTGACTCGCCCGGTGGCCTCCGAGGGCCTGGAACGACTGAAACTGCCGGTGGCAGGTCTTGCACTCGAAGACTCGGCCCAGCGACGGCGTAGTCGCCGTCTTGCCGACGCGCGAGAGCAGCATCATGCAGTTCTCCATGGCCAGTTTCTCGACATCGTCTCTGGTTCTCTTCATGATCATCATGGCTAGTATGTTTCAGTACTAAATAGCGGTCGTGTGTGAAATAGGAACAAGTGTTGAATGAGTTGTTGAAGTGAGTATGCTTGTGTTGGATTTGCACGTATATATAGGGTGTCCCTGGTGGGGCGACCGCGTCAGGCGTGAGGGGAAACGTATGAAAAGATAGAGTCATTTGCGGTGAGCGACTAGTAGAAGGCTTGAAGGGCAAGAGACGGGACCTCAGGAGAGTTCTATGATCCTCACACGGTTCTAGAAGCGCGTTAAGTAAGAGGCTGTGGAACTTTATTCCAACTTCTATATATCAAAGTCATATTTCTGGTACGACATACTTACTGCTCTATATTTTTGTACTACTACTTGGAGTTGTTTCTTTGTACTGGTCAACATAAGACGACTGTGGAGAATATTGAGAAAAGAGAGATAGAGACTTCATCACACAGCGTGAGGTGTGTGGGTACGTACTTCAGCATTATATTAAAGGAGGCATCCTTGTATCTACGAGGTAGTTGAGCGTGAGTTTCGTCTTTCACACTCCGTAACCGACTTCCTAAGCTCGTTTGGGTTATTTGTGTCACTGTCATCGACCATCGTTATAGTATTACGTACCAATCGCTCAACAAGTCTGAGTACGCTTCGTCGAATCTGTTACTGGCGTATTTAAAGTGCTTAAAGTTTATTTTTTTCTTTATAAAAGTGTAACCTTTCTAACTTTTTGATTAAGTAAATTTTGAAAAGGATTTATCTGGCAAATTCATAATTGGATGGAGTCTTGTATCGACTAGATTATATTATGGAGTTTTAAGTTTTATTTTTATACACGCATAGCGTGTGCCTCGGTAACTAGTAGCTATCATGTGAGTTAAGAACCTCTAAGATCGCTAAAGTCACACTCGTTGACTTTCCAATTCAATCATACAAATGAAAGGAATACTGAAAACTAAAATAGACACACTAATTATTATAATATTAATTCATCATGCGGATCTCCTTCATCTATGCACGAGACATACTTTTCTCATGGAGTTTCGCATCGCTAAATGACACAAAAATTTAGTAGTGTCCTTTGACTTGTCGTGCTCTCTCCATTCACACGGTTATAACACTATAATCAAGCGGGAATGAAAAAATAATAATTGCAAAAAAAAAAACATTAATTAGTTGAGTTAGCACGAAAAAAACGTATCAGTTGAGTTAGCACGATGAGTCTAGAGGACCCAAGTTTCGATTATGTTGTTCTAATAAAGTGGCTTTTTAGAAAAGTAGGAAACGAAGCTGAACTGATAATTCATAGAGCTAAATGTCAAGGGCAGACACAGGGTTAATTTTACGCTACACCCCATACTTAGGGGTCAGTTGCACCCAGCACCCCATGGTTATAAAATTGGCACCCAACATCAAAAATTTTAAAATCTTGGTATCAAGCACTAATTGACGGTCAAAATGGTCTTTGACTAGACGGCTATTAATTTTGTAAGTGCAAATTGGTCTTTTCACCCGCGAAATCCTAGTCAGCTCAACCCTTAAGCCACGTAATATGCCTCTCTTCCCCATTCTCTCTCTCTCTCTCTGTGACTGCCTCTCTCTCCTCCCTTTCGTCGCCTTGTCCGTCCCACCATCTCCACTCCAACAATACACCAAAAAAACCTTTTACTTGGAGAGAGAAAGCAAGATGGAGAGCCAGCCAAACCCCCATTTTCGATTTCTGCTTCCCATCCCAGCTCACTGGTCAAAATTGTTTAATCTCCAAAACAAAAAGAAAAAGAAGAAGAAATGAAACACCCATTTCTGCTTCGCATTGAACTGGGTGTTTTAGTTTTCTGGGTCAGATCTCTTTCGCTCTTGATTGCTTCAGCAAAGCGGCCTTCTTGATCTAACGGCCGTCACGTGCTCTGCAATTTTTGGTCGATGATTGAGGCGATTTTGATGGCTATGGCGGATTGCGGCGACGAGCTCAAGGATTGAAAGGACGGGATCGTGAAGCGGCTCAAGGATTGAGGCGATTTCGATCGCCACTGTGCCGCGACGAATCGTCAGATCGGAACCACAAACATCAAGGCCAAAATCGAGAGGGAAGCTCTGCCGGAATCCGTTGACTTTGCTGTCGGTTCAGAGAAAGGATGAGGAGTTGGATCTGTTTGGTACGCTATTTGATGAAGAATAGACAACGATTCTTAGGATTAAGGAACATGGGCACGTGGTGATGGGGAGAGTGGTGGTGGCGATGGTGGCACGCCGAGCAATGTCTTCGGTCGGAGGAGGTGGCCTGTCAGTCGGGGCAGACCGTGTGTTGGGAAGACCGAAGATGATTAGTTAGGGAGAGAAAAAGGTGCGAGGAAATGACGTGGAGGGCTTAATGTTAATTATTGGTGTCATTTAGAGCTGATGTGGACGAAAAGTGGATAGAATAGGTAAAAAGACTATTTTGCCCCTTAAAACGTAACATACGTATGGTCAAAAGCCAATTTGATCGTCATTTGGTGTTGGATACCAAGATTTTAAAATTTTTGGTGTTGGGTGCCAATTTCATAATCATGGGGTACTGGGTGCAACTGACCCCTAAGTATAGGATGTAACGTAAAATTAACCCGGCAGACACAACGCAAGACGCAATTTTCTTTCATGTCTCAAAGTTCCCACTTGACGTCGACAGTGCTAAGCTTTAATCTAGACTAACTATCTTTGAACTGGATTCGAGTTCAAAGGGTCAGCATCCAACACCCGTACCGAATTCGTACCTTATTTTCTTTAGGTAGACTAGTAGAACTCTCTATCATTTCTCAAATTACGGCAGCTACGTAGCCAGTTCTAGATGTTCAACTTCGTACTTTAGTAGGTCCAATGTTGTGAAGTGTTTTAATGAAGATTGAAGAATCAAAAGTTTGGCTAACATATTAATTACTCATAATAGTTAGGTACCACAGCAACTCCATGACTTGTACATACAGTCATGCCCAGAAAATTCAAAGATAAAAACAAATAAAAGTATAAACAAATGAGAGGAGCCCTGGAAAATTATACATACGCTGCGCTTCTTTTTCTTTTCTTTTTCCTTTCTATTTTCTCCTTGCAAAGAGTACCGCGTACTATTTAGATCTCTCTCGTTAGTCTGAAGCCTTTCCTATTGTGCATCTTTGACATTTTCTCGTTCATTCTTGCATCTTGTTTTTTTTTTTCGTTCCTTTTTTTGGAGAAAGAAGTTTAATCAATAAAAGACACAACTTTATTAGAAGAGAAAGTATGTTTCTTCTATAAGAATGAAGGATTAATAAAGCCGGTGGTTGTGATGCGTGTGCCGTAAATTATCAAAGTTTGTTAACGTCGATGCATAATAAGCATAAGAAAGATGATGTCGCGTTACATTGTATATACTCTCTCATACTTTCATCCACCATACAAACTAAAAATGAAATATGGAAGTAATTTTGGTAATGATAAAAATAAGGAAAATGATGTAAGGCTTGAGAATTTACAAAACTTAGCAGATTTAATTAAAATTGTAATTAACTGATAGTTTGTTATTAATTTGTTGAGATGTGGCGAAAAACTTATAAAAAAAAAATAACCTGAAAATATCATCGTTACTATTTTATTATCTATCAACGGAAAGAAAGTGAAATAAATATAATATGGAGCACATGAATAAAATTATAAGTTAAAAAAAGACTTTGCAATATATGTTTTCTCCCTTAATATTTAATTATCAGTAAGCGTTGAAATCGATACTTAGAACCGTCAGCCCTGATGATAAGCCAAAGCGACAGAAGAAAGAGTGTTTGACACATGGTTGCACACATATTCTTAAGAAAGAGTAAGTATTTGATTTGAGAGTTTGAAGAAAACAATGACTAGTTAGTGGTTTTGAATAAAATTAATTTAAGAGTAAACCCAGTCAAAACTATGTTTTGAATAAAATTATTAATTAATGTCCTTTGACCAAATAAATGCCGACGGCATTAAACATTGATCTGATGAAAAGACACGGTTGCCCTCCTCCCTTTTCACTGCCTTTTTTCTCTCATTTCTCTCGTACTCAGATCACCACAACCTTATCCTCCACTACTAGCAACCACCATCGGCCATCGCCCCACCCCAAAACTACCAACTCAACCATGGACCCCCACCCCCCAACTCCGCCAATCACCATGCACCAAAGTCAAACTCAAATTCTCATCGCACAACCACCATATTCTCCATGACCAACCACCACGACACCGCCCAATACCACCAACGAACCTTACCATCACCCAACCGCGATTAACACCGCAGCCTAGCTGCCACCAAGGGCACAGCCCATGGCACCCCAACCCTTCTGCTACACCTCATATTCGACCCAAGACAAACGACACAACCCCCCACCCACCAAATACACACACCCCCATCAAATATGCCAAATGTTCTCCTTAATTTGTTCAAACACCATTATGTGTCAACTTTGAGTTGCTTATGGTGGTTTTGATGTGATTGTGTGTGTGTGTGTGTGAGAGAGAGAGAGAGAGAGAGAGAGCGCGCCTTGGGGATGAGAAGAAAAAGGACAGGGAGAAGAGAGAGGGTGTGTTGGTGGTTTGGTGACTAGTAGTACCTCGATGGTGGATTCAATGTGGTGGACCAAATTTGGGTCTTGGATTGGAGGTGGTTGGCGTGGGTGGAAGTGGTGGAGGTTGGATCTATAGTCGTTGTGAGGAGCGTGGAAGTGCTTTGGACTTCTAGCGGAGGCTATGGTGGCAGCAGCGAAATAAGAGCGAGAGAGAGAGAGGGTAGGGATACATATTATATGTATTTAATGAATTAAGGGTACTAATGATATTTTTAAAGTACAAAATCGCCCCTCGGCCCGAATCGTTTGTTAAGGGAATCTGATACACTTTTTCACATTTGGACGTAGATGTCCATTTTGCCAAAACACAGTCCTTGAGTGTAATTTTAACCTCAAACTTAAGGAATTTAGTGATATTATCTAAAGATTTTAAGAACAGGATTTGAAGTCATGTGCTCTTTTACTTTTGGGTGAATACAGCTTGCAACTTCAAATTTTGTTAAGTCAAGCAATTCGCAATTGTCACCTAAGAAAAGTCAAATGAAAGCTGTCATATTATATATACAGCACAATATAACATCACCAACTTAATTTTCTAGAATCTAGAAAAAATAAAATAAAAAACCAACCACACATTTTTACCATATGAAAATATACTAGATCGAATGCAAAGATGATAGAGACTTGGTATCGAATGCAAAGATGATAGACTTGGTATCTATCATCTTTGCCCTTGGTTTGCCCTTGGTTCGATCGGTTTGTCATATAGATGAGGTAATAGTTGTGACCCATAGAATGATCACCAGCAGTCCTGCCTGTAGCAAGTGTGCTTAGAATTTTTCTAAAAAGCAAAACGGAAAAACGAAAAAAATTCAATTACGTGAATGTAGTAGTTCTTTTGCTGCCACACTTTAGTGTTATGATATACAAATAGATTGTTAAAGTAGTTTTAGCTTTCGTTAAATTAAAGTGTGTCTTTGAATAGTTGTACCCCTTGCTTCAAAATTTCATATTGTTTTTACAAAAGTAGCTGTAAACAAAACGACTATTGCTAAACAATTGTATGGACAATAAATCACTGAAATACATTTAGCAATGGTTTTGTGTTGCAGTATCGCCTATTTCGATATCTGTTTCCCTCCATTTCTTGTTAGGATTGAAAAATCATTTCGTCTTTTTAGTTGGAACTTTAGGACCCCTTAATTCAAAACTAAACTAACTTTAGGACCCCTTAATTCAAAACTTTGCCCCAATAGGCTTAGCCACACAGTATCCAAGTTGTATCTTGCTATGATTTACCTCATTTGAATCGATGCTCGGAATAACCTGAATCTTTACGCTATAGTGTGAGGGTGGATATTAAAGTTTCACATATATATTATCCATGGGAACTGGGGTTGGACTGTTATATATGGTGTGACAGCTCATTTCTTCAGCAGCATACTTTACTACGGACATCAAATCTTAAACTAACCTTGAAGAAGATTGATTCCATTGATTTGCCCGACCTCACCCCAGTTTGGAACAAGCCAAACCAAGCCTAGACAAATTGATTTTCAAGTCCCAAACCAACTGGAGGTTTGTTTTTTCTTGAAAGTTATGTGCTGACAGACGTGCAGTGGACTTAGGGACGTGCATGCTACCGTAGACGTGAAATTTGAGAGAATTGTACCACCTGTACAGAGACATAGTAAATACATGTGCGGTGGTGATCCACTACCGAGTGTAACCCACAAACGGTGAAAGTTGACAGTACACTGCACAAAAAACACAGTGCCACACACTCTTTGAGTACCCACTTCCGCCAACAATGGAGGAGCAGAAGGCACTCCCGCGGTCAATGCAGCTGGTGCCGCTGCAAAGGCTGAGGCGGGGCTACCACGGACACGGCAAGTCCAACCACCGTCCGCTAGCGGTTGTGACCCCAACAACCACCACCTCAAGCAACTTCAAACTCCCTGATGGCTGGGTTGTAGAAGAAGTACCCCGCTCGGATGGCTCCCGAGTCGACAAGGTGCTTTCTTTCCCCCCCCATTCCACTCTAATTCTAGCTCATCTGCGTGGAATCTGTCATGTTAAACAACTACGGCACAATCATTTTTGTGACTGTACAATGACCAAAAGTGGAGTGCCATTACGAATTCTCACTCAACTTTTGAGTTTCCTTGCTATGAAACGGTAAATACACAGAATATTTCAGGTGTGAACATAATGTACTTATGATTATGGAAGTTTACATTAAAGAAACATAGCCTTGGGAGGAGGTCAAAAAATTTCGAAATTCGGCACCATTTAGATCTCATCCGTTTCTGGCGAATTGATTGAGTGGAAGTATTACTGCAATGTTGGCACATCAATACCCATTAATTGTTAGTACATGTGATACAATTATGCAACATAGTTGCTAAGCCTGACACCACATTAATTTACTAAGGTCCTCTCAGTCCCTTGCCAGAACCATGTAACCTCATGCTAGGAGTTCACTCCCTAGCCTGTTGCGATTCTAGAAGAAATAACGAACAATAATATCGTCACAATCCAGGCGAATTTAAGTGATCTATTTGAATTTCCATGGGAGAAATCAGGGAGGCGCCATGTTAAGATTTCATTCCCGTTTGCTACCACTCGTAGTGAAGATTAAAGTTAGACCACTCTCAAACTTTCACTTCTCGACTTGTCTGCTCTGCCAGACAGCAGACGGACATTTTTAGTCATCTCTTTGTTCTTTTTGGTACATGTTTAACCATATTATTGCGATACTTTTGCAGTATTACTATGAGCCAGGGAGTGGACGAAAGTTCCGATCTACAAAAGAAATTGAGAGGTACCTGAACGGAGAAGAATATACGCCTAGATCGAGGGCTTTGATAGTCAAGGTGAGATTAGGAGCTGGCCCTTCTCCAGATGAAGCTTGAAGTACAACTTTTTACTCATCTTGTTACACTTTGGCTATACTTAAGTGAGCATTTTCACTGTTCACAGAATCTTGGTTCTCGCAGGATGATAATCTCCGGTGGAAAGGTAAACAACTAAAATTTAGATGTTTCCGCAACCACAGATGTAAAGGATTTAAGTTCTTGCTGTTTGTGGAGGAGATATAGATAGCTCCAAATAATGACTATATTTAGAAATTTCAAACCACGGATTTTAGTATTAAGAAAGAAGTTTGTAAACACGCTGTCAATTTAGACTATATATGTCGTCCCCTGAGCTATGGCATGCCCAAAATCCTCCAATGAACTACCAATTGCTGAATATTTAATTCTCGGACTATGGCATTTCTTGCAATTCCATTTCAGGACACTCAATTGTTGCTAGAAGTCAGTAGGGGAGCATTTACAACAAGTGCAATACGTCTCAGGGGTAACATAGATGGTCACTATAGATTAAGGGAGGATTTTAACGTCATGCCATAGTTCATTGGATATGAACTTTCGCAATCAATCCCTATAATAAAGTCCAAACGCAACGATTGATCCTGATGTACATTGATGCTGAGGCCACTGCAGATGTTGAGGCTTGATGACGAGGAATCCAACCAGTGGCAATTGGCTGTAGTGGCTCCCAGAAATGCCGCAGCCTCCTCCCCTTATAATCTTCCCGATGGTTGGGTTGTGGAGGAGGTACCTCGTAGTAGCGGAGGCTCGACTGACAAGGTACCTGTTTCGAATGCCGGCCCTATCTTCCCTTACATATACTTGGAAATATTATGAAACAATGTTTGAAGACAGCTTCGTGCCAGTTCACCTTGCTTCTAAAGGACAGTGATACGGATCCTTATCTTGCTTATTGATCCAAGTTTATTTGTGTCACGTGCTATTATATTGTCTGGTTCAATTATCTGCGCTTTATTTCGCAATGCTTGTTTGTTAACTGTCAAAATCTGGTGTTTCACAGATCATTTCTTTAAACCAAAATTTCGACAGTGTTACAATCACACTATCTTTATCACTATTTCTTTTCTTGCTTTTGTTGTGGTTTGATGGTTCTCTCACTAATTTGAAAAATGAAAGTACTATCTTATCGTCGTGCAGTATTACTATGAGCCAGGGACTGGCCAGAAGTTCCGATCCCTAGTAGCTGTTGAGAAACACTTAACTGAACTGAAAGAAAATACACCCCTGTCCCAAGCGCTGGCAGATCTAAAAGAATGTAGTACACCCCTATCCAAAGCGCTGGCAGAACTCAAAGAATATAATACACCCCTAGCAGAGGCATTTAAATTGCGCAGTCATGCTAAGGTGAGTTTAGAAAGTAACTTGATTTGAGCTCTAAACAGAAATCTTATATTGTTCTAATTTTATCTTCACAGAAATGTCGTTCGTTGAAGAAAATTTGCTCTAGCGACAATGTGCAAGCATCAACCTTTACCAGCCCACCGGAGAAAGTAAATTGGGTTCTTGCTAGTCCTGGAGGAGATACATGGAACCCTTTCATCGGGGAAACGTTGATTCAAGAACCTGTGAAACAGCAATGGTCTAAAAGATTTATTTTGGCCATCAATGAAATGGAATTTAATGTGCCCAATTTGGGATGACAAAGGGATTAGCTATAAGGTTCAACTTGTATCCTGTAATTCCCGTTCCTTTGGTTCAGTTTTCACTTGTATAGTAGATTGAGAAGAAAATTGCTGCTTTTGTGATTCCATCTTGTACATATGTCAATATGTCATAATGCTGTGTAGCTAGACAATATGAGCCTCGAAACTATAATCACTATTGTTTTCCTTCTGGATTCATCCCGAGTTTGGTTCATTGGGCCAGGTTACCTGCTTTGCTTTAATCCTATTGTATAAAAGGCATAGTGTTCTAGTTTGGGCCTGTCCTTGCAAGCTTCAAGTGTAGTGCCTCTCCACCCTCTCATTAATAGAAAAATATAGCCTACTTAAAAGGTGTATTAGAGTAAATTTTTTTACTAGGAACAACTGATCACTCATAGTTTTTAAAAAGTTTTAAGTTCCATGTAAACAAAGTTATGTTAGCATATAACATGGTGCCAACTATCCACCGTAAAGAAGGCCCGTATATGCAGGATGAGTTTAACTCGATTTAAAGCTTAAGTCAATAGGATTTTGTCCATCTGAATATATATATGTCCAGCTTATTTCTTACACTTACTCATGTAGGATTAGATAACTCTACAAGTTCCATAAAAGTGCCTTAATAGAAAGAAAAATGTGGAGGCTGTGAGACCAGAGGGATTTCCAGTGTTTCGTTTCCTCCTATTCTATCACGAATGAGGTAGGTTTTCAAAATTGTTGGAAATATTTCTATCAATCAAAGAGGTCCCAAATTTTAGTCCTTGGCGCTTTTTATTCATCATAGAGATGAATGCAATGTTTCTTCCAGAAGCGGAGGGAGCAGGGGGCACGTGCCCACCTGCTGTTGTCTAAGTCTTCACCTTCATAATGCATGGACAAGGTAGAAGACCATGGCATGAAACTAAATATCACTTTTCCTTCCATAGATGCTGTATTAATACCATGAAGAAATTTGCCACACAGCTTGATTGAGTAATCTCTTAAGCAAATAAATCTGAAGGTCTTTGTAGACACAGGCTCCCTTGCATTTAGTCTAGTACAACCTCAGATCCGGAGTCGCCTGTCCTTGGTTAGGAAATCAAAACACTCAGGAAACTACTTGGAGTAGCAACAAGAATTTCCTTGAACAACCAGGTGTCACCTAGCTAGTAAGAAGAGAAGCTAGGATCTTTGAACTGTTGCCCACCCTACTGTTCAATACATCATCATCTTCTGGCATACTCCAATTTGATATCTCTATATCAGTCATCTCAACCCATTATCCCATCTCTTCTCTATCCACCTATGTTTTCCTTCTCTTCACCTTTCTTAATTTTTCAGCTTTTCCAGATTTAGATTTCGGAAAAGGAAGATAACATAGAATAAAGATCCATGTTGATATATGTCTTGTATTTATGCCCAACATCGGTTACTCAAATAAAGTTACAACTTGGACCTTAGTATATAAGGCATCTTGTCCCACATTGATTGTAAATAGAGAAGCCCACTCATTTTCTCTATGTATATATAAGTTGTCTTGTATTGTGTTTAAGGTCAAGAGAGAAGATTCATTCTTTGAATAGGAAAACAATTGAGAGACACACGTGAGGGAGTGTTGTAAATCTGACTAGTGCAAAGTAGATTTGAATTCTCTCATATCTCTTGTGTTCTCTTATTCGGTTATCGTGTTCTATTCATATTTATCTAGAGCGATTTTGTAACAAGTGGTATCAAGAGCATTCCAGGTTTATTTTTGGGCAAAATTAAAATCAATTTCAGAGGATAAATATGTAGAACAACACGACCATGAAGTATGCCTGTGACAATTCGATAGGAAGACGAATTTTGGCATATGGCAGAGCACGGTGAATGTGATAGGGGATGTCGAAGCACGCATGAGGAGCGAGCTCGAGGCATTTGGAGAGCGCTTGCAGCCTACTGTCGCAAGTTAGGTAGAGCTAATCTTCAATATATTAGATGACTTGGAGGTAGACAGTCTACTAGTCGTGCTAGAGACAAAAGTCGATGTGTTCGCAAAGAAGCTAAATAACTTGATCGAGGAGAGGATCGCCCATTTCACCAAGCAGGATGTGCAACGGTGCAAGGACCTCAAGGGGCAAGTCGTGGAGCTCCAAGAAGAACTAGCTTCTTGTAATAGGGAGCTTACAAGAGCTACGAGGCAGGGATGTATCGTGGTGCAGCCAAGGCAAAAGAAAATGCCAGAGCTGAGATCGTACGATGGAGCGAGAGAGGCGAGGTAGATGGATAACTTCTTTTGACACTTGGACAGGTACTTTGAAGCCCTCAACATCGACGAGGAGGAGGAGAAGGTGCAGACGGCGGTCATGTACCTTACGGATAAGACTGCCTTATGGTGGATACGTCGCTATACAGATGGGTGCGACGTCAACACGTGGGAGAAGTTCAAGCGTGAACTAAAAAGGCAGCTCTATCCGGAGAGCATCGAAGATATGGTGATGATCAACCTTCGACGACTGAGTCCGAAAAGGAGCATCCGAGAGTATGTGAGGGAGTACTCGGCTTTGATGCTCGAGATACCCGAGATGTTCGAGAGGCAGCGAATTTTCTTCTTCATTGATGGGTTGCAACAGTGGGTTGCCACAGAGTTGTGGCGAAGGAAACCTCACGACTTGGCTTCTGCCATGGCGATTGTCGAGAGGTTGGAAGACTTCAAGCAACGTGAGAGATCAAGATCTCCAAGGCACAAGCGTGCCAAAGATGGGGGAGACAGTAGGTCGAAGAGTGGCTCGCCAAGACAACCGATGATGAGCGGAGTGGGGACGAGAGACTTCGGCGCCATCACAAGGAGGAGAAGAAACATGAGGGAAGTCGCAAAGCGGGGTGACTCTCGTGACCACAAGGCTCATGTGGGGCCTATATGAGGATGCTTATACTGTGCAGGTCTGCATTACATGAGGGATTGCCCACACAAGGGAATGATGATTGCGTTCCTCGAGAAACACAAAGGCAGCAAGCGGGATTCTTCCAGTAGCAACGGGGAAGCATGCATAGGGACACTGCAGACGGTCAATGCGTTCGTGCAAAAGTCAAAGGAAGAAGCTGCCAAGGGAAAGAAGAGCAAGAAGATACGGGGCTTGCTCTACGCAACGGTGGACATTGTCGGGAAGACTCAAGAAGCGCTTGTGGATACCGGGGCTACCCATAACTTCATGAGTCCAAGGGTTGCCGAGTGGCTTAGGCTAAAACCAACTAAGGATGGGAGTTGGTTCATGGCCATGAATGCCGAGGAGCGACCAACGAAGAGAGTCGTCAAGAACATCTATTTGAGGATCGGCGGATGGACAGGGAAGGCCGACTTCAACATCGTCGACATGGATGAGCTTGGGGTGGTGCTTGGGATGGACTTCATGGAGAAGTCGAGCACTACGCTCAATCCATATTGCGGGGTGATGATGATGGCGGGTAAAGAAGACCAACCGTGACAATCCAAATAGAGATAGATGGGTCACCGGCCCTGTTGTTTGTTTCATTGTCAATTTGACTTTTGGTGCCAATGTTTATAATTAGAACGTGTTTTTGGATCTTTACAACGTGTTTTTACCATTTGTGATTTATATACTGGTCTATTAGATATAATGGTGTTTCGGATAAAACTGGGTAGCAACAGAGAAGAGCCTAATCTTCATGTAATCAAATTGACCCGTTTTGTCTTTATTAATGGTAGTAATTTGACATTTTTTAGTTTGTGAATTATTACTTCTTAGTAGCCTTGGAAGTGTTTATTACACTAAAAATAAATTGTGTTATTTTTTTGTAAGTTCTTTAATTTATCTGTCAAATTTTTTTTGTGAAAAGTGGGAATGATGGGAAAATAAATTGACCTAAAAATTTGAGAATTCAGCCGCGGGCTCGGAACGGTTCTATAAAATTGCTACCAATAACTTCGCAAAAACATTCCACCTGTGCCCATTTGGCCATACCCATTTGGGGTGGGGTGGGGGGTGTCTAGTGAGTAATTACATTTTCATTATTCAAGTTTAGTTTTTTTGTCTCTTAAGTGCCCCCCTTCTGCAACGTTTTTTGCTACGCCACTGGTTTCTTGAGTTGCTTTCATCTATGGCGATGCAAGAGTTGCTTTTTTCCCCACTTGAAAGCAGTCAGTTGAGTTTCTTGGGTAGCCAAGGCAATGGTTAAGTAGTCAAAGAGATGGAGATCCCGAGAAAAATGGTATTGTTTCTTAGTTGCATTTGTTATTCTTTTGCCTACTCTTGTCGTAGGCAGTGAGTACTGAGTACGTTTACCTTTGGAGAAGGAGTAGAGATGGCAACTTGGAGGCCTAATTGCCCTGCTCTGCCGTGCCCCACATGTACTTATTTGGAAAAGATCTATATGGATATGGGGCAAATGGGGCATCTAACCAAAGATGACTATTTGGATTTTCTTTATCCTCAAATTTAACCCAACTAGACTTCTAAAACCGTAATTTATTACATGTTTTTTTTTATTCTCTTTCTCTCTCTCACGAGCACAAAACCCTCCGGTTAGCACCACCATTGACAGCTACCTGCCTCCGCTTGCTACCGCTACCCGCTAATGGAAAATTGCAACAGCCACAACGTTGTCACCATTGTCTGTCGGCAGTCACCTCCGCTGACCGAGGCCGACAGCCATTAATAGGAAACTCCAGCAACTGATGCCACTAGCCATCACCGCCAGAATATTCCGGCACCGACCTCCCATCGCAGTTGTTCAACACCAGAAGCTACCTCTGCCCACCGCCACTACCAGAATAAAGAAAATAATTTATTAAAAAAAACTAGTTTAAACTAAAAGTTTGAAAGTAAGCAGGTGTTAACCCATATAGAATGGGGTTAAATGGGGAGGTTGAAATTAAATAAGATGGGGCGGGGCGGCTTAAAACCAAGGATGAGACACTGTGGAGACGGGGCAACTTGGTATGAGCGGGGCAGGGCATCCCAGATTGTTTTTCCCATGGACGAGTGCATTAGTGATGTGACTTTAACATGACTATTTTCACACTAACAAATACTTTCACACTCTGATTTGTCGCTAAAGTGCATTACTAATATGGAATTTGTTAGCAACAAATCATGATGTGGATAAGCATTTAAGGTGTGCAAATAAGCTCTCATTTTTTATTCTTTCCGTTGAAAGTACTTATGCATTAATTTGTTATCGGAGACAAATATTGGTAATGTTACTATTATCTAATAGGGGTGCAACTTGGACCGGGAACCTGGACAAATTTGTGCCAGCGTAGCAATATTAACATGGTCTTACTTTTACAAAGACGACCATGATGGATATGGACACAAAATTTTCAGCTCATAAAAAAAAATGGACTGGTCATGGGCAAACGGTTTTATCCTGTGAAAAATTCAGACTGTCCAACTTTTGTATAACATAAATTATCATGTATATAAATTTCATGTATACAAGATATGGAGTTTTTTTTTTCCCCTTCTTTGGTCTTTAAAATCCTTTAACGAAACAGCTCATAAGATGGCTAGGTTCGCAAACTTTTTATTGGATTTCTCAATATGGTCAGAGAAAACGCCCTCTATTGTAATGCCAACCATTATCAAAGATGTGGTGCATGAGTTAATTGAAGAAAATTGCTTATTTATAAAAAAAAATACAATTAATTATTATCCAATATGATTAATGATGTAATCTTAGAGACTTGCATTGATGAATTTTAACGGCATATATTTATTTTTATTTTGTGGCACTAAAATATTGTCACCAAGTATCATTTCAAAACTAGTAGTTATATAGATATATGGAAAAAATATATATAAAAAATAATTTATTTGTCTTTTGGGAGGTAGGAGTAAGATTCTTTCGACCTGAGTAACTCAGTAACAGTTAAAAGTTTTTCTTTATTTTTTGTCTCCACTTCATGGTAAGCTATCTACAATGTTTTCAAAGAGTTTTAGCTCTATAGTCTATATGAATGGTATCCCTCTCACCTTCCATAGAGGTAGCAAGATTGCAAGCCTTCTTCCATGGTTATATACGTCAATTATCAACTCCTACTTCCGCAACTGCTTATTCGTCACCGAAAGCTTTCGACTTGCTTTCTTCAAGGTTGTAAACTTTCTACTTTTGAAACCACAACTTTCTACTTTTGAAAATGGAATGCAAACAGAACACCTCCACTCTCATGGAGACACCGAACACATACTGAATCGTGTACGAGGGCCACCTCGCTCTATTCACCTCTAGGGATTGTTATGGGGTTTTCGTGTGTAGCTACTGCCATTCGACGAAGATAGAATCTCCATGGGGCCATTTTCCATCGCTGTTGCTCAAAATGACATCAATTTGTTGTGGCCAGGAGACAAGAATATAGATGTACCCGTTGATGGATCATGTATAGCTCGACTGCTGCGCAGTGGAATATTATGGGTTGATAAATTATGGAAACTAGAGCTTTATGAGGCTAAGGTGACTAAAAAAATCAAACTCTAAGCGCAAGCAGTCAACCATCCCCTGTGACATAATGGTTGCATTTCAGAAAACTTTAACCATTGAAGCATCCTAGGAGAGAGGAAATCGGAGAAGAAACACCGAGGCCTAGCTTCCTCCCGGACAGGATCGCGTTTGCCAAAGCTTCAAATGCAGAAGCGGCTTTGGTGGAAGAGAAGCTGGGAATCAGCTTCCTTGACATCATGTGTTCCATTGCAGAACTCACATGATAGAAATGAATTGCAATCATCCACATAAATAACTGAAAAACTAAATCAGGTCAAATCTCTCTAACATGTATAACAAGAAATGACTCCTAAATTTGTAAAGCAGCATGTCAATATCATACTACTATCTATACTCTTTCTCCCTGGTTCTCTCAGCCATTTACCTTGTAAACTAGCAAGCGGCACCAAAGCTGCTTATTCAGAGTCTTAGAATCAAATCTGAATATTGGAATTCATCAACTTCTTCAATCCCACCTCGTCCACCACCCCACCAGCGCCCCTCAACCCACCCACCCCCGGCGCAAAGAAGGGACTTTCACTTGCTCTTCTGTATAGAAAATGAACCAACAGCTTTGAATACTCAATTCGGCAGACCTACGGTGGCAACCTTCCAGACAAGTAGAGGGACAGCTTATCTCTCAAAACTGAAGCAGTTGGGTCGGCAGATTCGCAAACCTCTTGACGGTAACCTGGATCATGGTTGTGGGATAAAGGCAACTCATCTAGAACCCCATCTTCCATGTCAATAACAATGTTATGAAGCATACAGCAAACAAGGATCATTCTTGGCAGCCTGTGCTTATCAGGTCTCCACATAACCCCCTGAATAATCCTCCAAACCTCCTTCAGCCTCGTCAATGCCCTCTGTGCCACCACCCGAGTTGCAAAATGCCTCTTGTTGAACTCAGCATCTGACTCTGGAAGCTCTCTCCCTTGATAAGGTGTGACAAGCCAGGGCAGCAAAGGAAAGCCAGAATCCCCAACTATATATTCGCCTAATTCTATTCCTTCCGAGAGCTTTAACTTCTCCCCATTCAGCCTCACTCCTTTCTCACAGAGCTTAAAGAAAGATGAACTGCGGAGCACTGAGGAGTCGCTCATTTTGCCTGGCCATCCAGTCAGTATGTCCCTGAACCTCATATCAGGGTCCACAATTGCCTGCAAGATCATGCTGTGATTCTCCTTTTCATCAAGCCACACATCACTGTCCCGTTCAGAGGAAGGTAACAACATCATGATATGGGTAGTATCAATTGCACCACAACAATTTGGAAGGCCTCGAATATTCTCAAACTTGGATTTTATCTGTGTCATTATCTGCTTTGTGGAAGGCCACTGGAGATGGTGAAGCCCCCCTTCTTCCATCGCCTCCACAAAGCGCCAGGTCACTTGTGAGACAGTCGAGTGATTTGTCCCGAATGAGTCGCCAACTGTAATCAGTGAATCACCAGAGCTTAGCCTCCTTAAGGCTAAAGCCACTTGATCGTTCAATGACATTGGCTTGCCATTAAGAAACATGAAGTTCGTTGACTTGGCCATCATGTGTTCCTTCACAAGTGAACATATGTAATCAAAAGTTTTCCTGGAAATCTTGAAAACTGATTCGAACCTATTCAGACCTTTCGATGGAGACAGAAGACCTGAGAGACAGAAAAGAAAACGATGACATATAAGCTCAATGTTTGCACTTGACTTCCTATGTTACTAGATGCCAAAAGAATACATATCAGATAACTACAAGAAATAAGCATTATCTGCATCTTAGGGAACTAAATCTTGGAAAAGTAGTTGAATGTGATTAAAAGCATGTACATTGATGCAGACAATAATGAGAGAGCGTTACCTAAAGTAGATGTAAAGCATGCCTTTCTAAGGAGTGTGATAGAAGACGGTAAGCTGACTAAGATTATGGGATGATCACATGTGAATATTTATATGCTCAGCAATCCCCGAAATTCAAATGAAGTATATGTTCAGCAACCACAAGTCAAGTACAACAATTGATGATCATTATGATCTACTGCAAAAGTTGATTCAAGTTTATATGTTAGGTCTTTCAATCCTACTAAATGTCATTGAGGTCTTGCACCTGCACATACATTCTTATTTGCCAACACCTAGTTCCTTGGGCTTGCAGTTCCTTATATCTTTTGAGAAAACTAACCATGCAACCATCATCTTGTTGCCCATAATTCGTAAAGGAAAAAAGGGGTAAGCCATTCTTGCCTTTCATAATTCTAATCTCTTACAAGTTACCAATTTTTTCCTTGACAAGCCAATTCTAAGTATGACACTTCATCAATGTGCCGGTTGTCTGTAGCTTCCAATCCCCTATTACCGTCCAGCTTCTTTGAACGGCATAACAATGGAGAAGCAGTAACTAAGCAAAGCTATAGGCTAGCAGTTTACATAAAGACCATGCTGATACTAGTATTGTTCGTGAAGAGAGAGAAACTGAGCTATTAGAAGAAAATGAGCAATGAAACTTCTTTCGAGGCAAAGCGGGAAGCGAGGGTTAGTTGGGGTGGATTTCCACAAGTAGATAATACTACCGTAACCTATGAACAACAAACCGTTACACAAACAGAATAACCAGATGGGCCGGAGGCTGTATCAAGAGACTTTTCCTTCCACAGTTAGGAAGCTAGAAAAGAGAGTATTAATCGTCCATATACTGTAACTTCTGCGTATCAGAAAAAAGGCAACTTGTTGTCTTTGAATTGAAAAACTGAACTTTGGATCGGATGTCGAAGTGCATGAAAGCTTGCTTTGAATAGCGACAGAGACTTAAACATTTGTGGAAGTATTTGAAGGCAAAACCAAGTATTTGAAGACTAAACCTTATCAGATATTTTTGGGCAGATTTGATTACACTTTTTTCTTTCCCATAAGACCTTATCATATAAACCTTTGGGAAGTCAAGCCTTTCCAATTGACCAACCCTAGACTTTTCTTCAAATGAAATCAGAAATCTTCATTAAGGATTTTTGGAAAAAAGTAAAAACAGAACTACTGTCTTACCTCCAATTTTTTATGTATATTAATTCAAGAGATTATTCAAAGAAAGTGGATCGAATTGACTGTAAAATGAGACGAGATTTAGCAGGTATGTTCAAAACTGATAACAGCAAATATGACATTTCAAAACAGTTCTAAGGCATGGTGTTTTCCGGTTTCAGAATATAAGAAAAGACACTGGAGTTATAATGGCCCTTGTTCTAAAAGTTGGCATTATTACATTCAGACTAGAGATGATCGAGACAGAATGATAAGCAACCACCAGAAGGCTATTGCAACAGGGATAACCATGTGAAAGAAGAAAATATGCTGGACAAATGCCCATTATATGTGTTTCCAGTGCATTGCAGTCCCCCGTGTCCGTGAAATTCAAGACAGCAACTGAAACCAGGACATGTTTTACCAGCGATAAGACCAAGAAAAAAACATAGAAGATGAATTTTGGCCATTTACATGAAACATTAAAAATGTAGGAACTACCTATCTCAAATCTACATCGACTTCTTCACAGAATATTGTGACCTACTGACCTGGAGTTAGGGGCCTAAACACCTGAGCCATGTCAAAGTCAAGTATTAGGATTCCTGGACTACTGCTTCACAGAGTGAACCGACTAATGCAACGATACCTCATGTGGTCTCTTCAGACTATTTTTTAACATGCAAAGTGGCATCAGCCACGGCTGGCAGTTGCAGTAAACTGAAATTTCATTGAATACCTTCCACTAAACTACATTCCAACATTGAACTCCTAATGTCATCATAAAGTCTTCAAAGCAATTGTGTAAGCTTAAGATAGTCTTCCTCCAATAAGACTTCAGGCTATCCTGCCCCTACCCGTACCCCAATTAGAGATATCTCTCAGTGCTACTCCTTCATTTAACCAATCAAAAAGATCCTAATTTGAATTTCCAACTCATCCAGAAAGAAAATTACTCCATTTTATTTGACATGGCAATATTGCTATATACGTTCTACAAGATTAATTACTTTACACCACATCCATATGGTGAGTGAAAAAGAATAAGAGACTGAGTGGTTTCTTTTTGCATTCATAGAACTCGAAGAAAGCCACAAAGCAATTCCCATCTGCAACCTTCAACTGACAAATCTATCACATTTTTGTGTAGGGAGTGAGTAGTAAGACTTTTTCCTTTTCTAGCGGCATTATTACTTCAGATTTTAGATAATCTTTTGAACCAAACCTACAATATGTTCAATACTGAATGCACGCAGTCTAAACAAGTTGGTCTACGAAAGAAAACAAGGCATCCTACCACTCTAGTTACCATTATCCACCCATTAACTAAACATGAATGGGATACAGTCATCACTTCTTCAGCTTAACAAACTTTAAATTTTAAACTCTTCTTTTGTTCATTAACTTCCTGAGTATGAGCAATTCCTAAAAAAAGCACTGACCTACCACCATAAATAAGCTGTCCCTTTGCCACACCCTAATTTCATGTGAAATGTACATAGAAACATGAGTTCACTTTACTCTGACTGTGTGTAAGCCTGTGTATGCGTGCGTCTGAGAGACAGAAAGTTGACATCAAGCAAAGATATATGAACTTGAATAGCACATCAGGTTTGCAACACCTTCATTATTGGGACATTGGCTAGAGCAGAATTGACTTAATTAGCAACTTCTAGAATCAGATCCCAACAACAACTGGGGAATTTGATCTAGACACTGAGTGCGATCAAATGATGAAAACATGTGATATTGCATATGAACAAACATTTGGAGGTTGGCTGCATGTTTGTCAAAGGGTCACACATGTCAGTAAATGCCAGATTACGTTTTCTCCGATCTGACAGCTTAGACATGCATTGTGCAAAACAATAATCTCAAGATACATAACCTTATTAGTTCTTAGGTTCAAGGACCCAATTCATCAGAGTGGGATCTATCATTCATGTTTTTTGTCCACCAGGAATGTTTTGAAAGAAATTTTGTCCCTCAAAATTGGAGTATCCTACTTTCACATAAGTGTTCAAGAAGCCACAGTATTTCATGATCAACGGTGTAATACTCTTTGAGGTACAGCAATACTCCCTACATATAACAATGAAAATCTTGGTTGAAAGAGTTCACGGGTTCAAAATATGGAGCAGCTTCTCTCTGAAACTGGGGGTAAGCCTGTTTACAGTTATGCTCCCAATATCCCATAGAAACTAGAAGCAGTGTACACTATGCCACCATTTCAAGCATTACTCCTACGTGCAATAAATATTGATCCCAACTTGATTTCACCCGTCACGACCCCTCTCGCAATCAAAATGAGGAATAAGGATGTCATCTGTATCTACAGATATGCAAATATTGTGTAATGACCAAAAGAAAATCACCTGATACCAAGAAGGAAACAATTTTTGTTCAATTATACTCGATGTCCACCTCATGAAGAAGCAAACCCGATTGCCTGAAGTTCTTTAAAAGCTCAATTTTGTAAAAGAAGATACCAGAATTTTACAGACTCAGCATGTCTTGTATCTTTCATGAGGGATCAACAAGTCAGAGCACCAAGCAGATAACAATAAACAAGCCTTCTCACCAGCAGTAAACATGGTTGGACACATGTTCTTATAGTATCTCAGATGTGCATGGGTTGAAATTTAGACTGATGTTTTATAATGTTCTTACCTTTGTCAAACCCTAAATGAATTAACAATTTTCATTTCATGGTGTGTACTGACAAGACCAAGTACAGATGAAACTATTCAGTACTTACAAGCCCCAAAGCTGCCTTAAGAAACTCACCCAAGACAGTGCCAAATAATGAAATCGAGAAAATCATTCCAACTAGCGCATTGTGATCCTTGAAAGTTTCAATATTTCTCAAAAACTACCGAACATTATCTCTTCTTAGGAAACAGCCAGAAGGCCCAGAGAGACAGAGATGTGACATGGATATTTGACTGTCCCTTGATAAGCCTTTGCAAGTTTTAGCTGAGCAATTGGTTAACTAACCTGTTTTTAAAATAATTCAGTGCATCCAATTCAAATATCTCCTCATAGATAGAGAGTATCAGGTACTGCAACCAATATGTGAGCATTAGAAAAATTCTCCCTTGATGCATGGAGCTTCCTCCCACATTACATTTTTGGGTGGGTGGGGGGATGATCGAACGGCATGTTATTTGGTTAGCGTGAACTTAAAATTATTCCGAACAAAAAAAATCAATTAGTGCAAAATCCTCCAGAGCACTGCTCATTTCTAATATAACTCACCAGCATCAGAATGCAGTGATCTCAATTTATTCACTTCCAATTAAAAACCAGAAACATCATATGAAACACCAGAAAAGGGGATGCTACTTTTCAGCATAAAACACTCCCTAAAAGAGAACAATTAATTTATCCTATATTCTCAGGAGCAATGTGTAATTCGAGTGTGAATCAACAATATCACAATGCAGGAACTCCAACTAATTTGTATCAGATTCTTACAGAAACAGCAGATGAATCACGGTCAGTGAGCTCCTAAGGTTGTGCAGAGGGCACTAGATATTCCAAATTATCAATGACCTTCCTGATACCGCTATTACCTAAGACTTCTTATCACAGACCTATAGACCTAAAATAAGTTAAATGTGTTGAAATAATAATAATCTTGAGTGACCATTTGTTTACAACAAAATGATCTCGCACTTTTTTTCCCTTTGTTGCAACACATCAAAACATGTTAGGGCAAGGGTGTGACCAGAAAGGGTGCCAACTGGTAGATTAGGGATAGTGAGTCAAATGCATTTTCTTTGCAGCAAGGTATAAACTAAATTATCAAAAATCGAATTGAAACCATAAATCAGTATTTTATCAAACAAAGATAGAATCAGCATACCCCACATACCATAAATGATCAGGCAAACCAATCAATGCATATCAAACCAACAAGATTACATACAACTAGTCAAGCAAAATACAAAGCAGAGATGTTACAGTAGCAAGAATCAGAAAAAACACCATACCAGGAATCCGTTTGGAGAAGTCCTCCCACCAATCAACAGAGCCATCCTCAGAAGACCCAGAAGCTAAAAAAGCCTTATGTTCAACCCTCTTCTCTACCTTTCTTTTCTTTTTGTATCCTCTAACAGGGGCCATCGCGTATACAGCCCCAATTGAAGCAAAACCGAGAAACCCACTAACTTTAAAAAACCAGAATCAAGGAAACTTGGTTAGAATTCCTGGACAAAGTATATCCCATTTGTAATAATACAGAAAGATCATAAAGAAGTTGTGACACAAGAAAGAAACATGCAAAGATGTGTAAAGATATAGATGGTAAGTTGTAGTGTGTCAATGGGGGTGTGTCTTTGTGGCATTCGAAGCATGCAAAGTACGGACTTTATGAAAATAGGAATTGAAATAAAAGATGCTTTTACGGGGAAGTGATGCTAAATCTAAGCAACACTTGTGGCTTGGTGTTTCTTTAAGACAATGTGGCAAGAGGTGTGAGAGACATGGGCATTGGCTGCTGGTCTCGCTGTATTTCTCTACATGTTTCTTGGGATTTCAGGGAGGGCCAAGGCCTGAGAGAGAGATGTTTACTCAACTGCACAATTCAGGACTTAAAAGACTCGAGAAAAGGGAAAAACATTGAACATTTTTCTTCTCTCTGATATGAACTTGGATAGAAACAAAGTGAGGCTACGTCTATGTCTACCTTTGTCCAAGTCTGCTCTCTCGTTCAACTCTATGTCACTCACTATTGCATACATTAGTGAAAAATTGTCAAAAAGAATTCTCAAAGTTCGTTACATTTTTATTCTTTTTCCTCTCTAGAGTTATAAAAATGATTGACGCAATTTGAACAGTTTCGTAGACAAGGGTGATCTTTTGCACAGTCCAATCAGATTGCAGATAACACGTCAGAAAGTTGCAAAATCATTTTTCTTAATGTGTACATTAATGAGGCTAATAACCGTTATAATCTATGCAATGTTAAAGTTGTATAGATTTACAAGCTAAATTGCAAATAATGGTAAGAATCTCTTTCTTGTTTACCAAATTTCATGGCAATCATGTGTATGTGTTAAGGTCCATGCAACGAAAGTTTAATGACCCTGACAGGCTGGTGTTAAGAGTTATCATTGAGAATTACTTTGAAAATGTCATAAATATATAGCAACAGTTAATTATCGGGTCCGCCTAAAACAATTCAGGCAGGGTTATAGTGAAACTCTACCTTTAGGATGAATATAATAAGAAATGATAAATATAACGTTGTAAAATTACTTGACATCAAAGCAAAGTTTATAGCTTAATGCGTTGCTTTAGCGACTATAATTGTCTATGTACTACTTAGATTGATTTACAAAATTACCCTTCACATAGGACAGCAGGATTGGTTAATGGTTGGGATACTTGTCCGCCACAAATAATGTAAAAAGGAGAGAAACTATCTTTAAAATGCGTATAACAGGGTTGCCATCCAAAGTACTAACAAATTACAGGCTTAGAATATAGTATAACAAAGTTTGGCTCCTACCCGGGTTATAGGAATCTTCCTTCAATCCCATGTATAATGATAATTAATAGTTGCTAAATGTTTCGAGCGACCTTTCTTATAACATTTCCAACAACAATTATTAGCAGTACTTTTTTAGCGTCACTAAATAAAAGTCACTAGAAATATTTAGAGACAATTGATTGTCACTATATAAAGGGTAGGAGGAAGATTCCTCCAACCGGGGTAGCAGTTAAATTTTTTCCTAGAATATATAACTGACTATTGGTGAGTAAGGCGGGGTAATATATAGCTGTCAGGCTTATGAAAAAAAAATCAGATGAGTTTAACCATTAGTTGCACGGATCGTGTGGGGGACTGGAAGCGAGTGCGGGTGCAGTTGCACTGATGCGGAGCGAGAGTGTCACTAGTATAACGTGTCTTGAGGTAGGAGCAGGAACAAGTGCAAGTTTCGGGAGCGAGGTTTTGAAATGAGAACGGTGCTATAATTTGGTAATCTTGCAACTAATGTTTACACAATATGTTCTTAAGTCTTATGCTCAAGGGTGAACTACAGAGAAAAGAAAAGTGGAAATGAGGACACGAAATCCAAGAATGAGTGTTGGTATGTCAGAAACAAAATCTCACTGCCATTTGAAACATTTCAAAAAGAAAAAGGGTATATCACTATTTTGAAACTGAGGAAATATTAGGCCTTGTATGGTATTTTGTTTTTTGGGATAGCAACAACTCATGTTTTTGTATTTTAGAAAATTGCTCTTAAAGAACTCGGAGGTGCTTTTGGGGTTTTATGCTATAGACCAAGGGCTTTTTACTGTTTCAATTCTCTAAAAGCAATGGAATTACTTTTAAAGATTGTTTTCATCAATGACCACCTACAACCACTTTATCCCATTGTCATTGCTACCGCCATTACCCACTAAGCGACATTGCTACCGCCATTACCCACTAAGCGACATCGCCACCGCCACCCATCATCACCGTTGTCACCGCCTATACTCTCATTGTCACTACCCACCACCACTCACATCCATCGCCACCATCCACCCTTCCGCTGCCACCACCCACAAGGCCACACCACGGTCGTTGTCCCCTGCACCTCATCCCATTTTGACATTTCCAATGAGTACCAACCAACGTCGCCTCATGCCATGTCCACCAACTCATCCCACCACCACCACACCACCTTTTCTCAAACACTTGCCACACAAGTTTATACAAGTTTTGATTTTCTAAAATCATTCTAAGAACACTTGCCATACAATATTAGCATTAAAAGGTTCCATGAAGATACTTATTTTATGAAAAACACTTACTTTATACATGCACAAATAGTGCCTTGTAAACAAAACTGGTGAAAATAAAAATGAAAATTAGAACGTAAATTAGAGATACATTGCCATACAGGGCATTATATTTTATGGTCACCTCAAGTAATAACTTGTGACGACTCGGTCACTTGACTATTTCACCCAATGGGTACACCGTTTGGCTAATTGAAGCTGAAGATTATAACTCCTTCTTTTAATGAACTATTAGATAACAGATTGAAAACAAGTGCATGCTTGTCAAGTGTCATTATATGCATCCTTTAAACCAAAAATTCCCTTGGTCATTTAGACCAAAACCCACACTCGCATCCCCTACATTGGCCAAGAGAGTTGTACAGACAATGCTACATGTTATTTGTACCATCATATTACAACTGAAAATGAACCTAGAACTCTTACCAATAGGTTGTGTTTGGCGTGCCTAATAAGATAGGCTAAAAGGACGGGATAAGGGGGGATTTCTTTTCCAGTTGGATGGAGAAGGATAAAGATAAAGTCCTATGATGTGTTTGGGATGGACATTGAGTAATAAGTTAAATAACTCCACTATTCAATCAAATCACCACCCACAACACTACCCCTCTGACCCACAACCACCACAACACCACTCATCGTACCACCGCCTCTAAACAGATCGCACCTCAACCACGCCATCAACAGATCATACCTCAAACACCACCACATCAGTATGCCGACAGCCGTTATGGCTTGATCGGGGAGTGCATGGCGGCATGCATAGACAACATCCATAAGAGGTTTTAATGGGATATGGAACTGCAGTTTGTTTCGCGAGGAGATGGAAGGACGAGATCATGTGATGCGGGAGGCAAGTGAGCACGGAGGATATGGTGAACCAGCGATGAGGTAGATCCTGAGGTGGAGAGACAGATCTAGAGGCAGTCAGCAGCAATAGGCGAAAGAGGTTGGTCGCAGCGATGGGTGATGTAGTGTTGCGTCGGCAGTGCCCGTGTTCTCTGTTGACTAGACATTTTTTATCCAAATGCCTTGGATAAAAGTAATCCCCCCCCCCCCCCCAACCCAAATACAAAATTATCCCACTCCAATGGGGTAAAACAGTCCGTTAGACGTGTTATTCGTCCCTTGAATGTGTAGTCAAACAATGAATATAATTATTTTTATCATATGCGTAGCTCTTGTCCGGTTAAACGCAGCCGCATGGTCTAAATAAAATGTCTCACACTAGTACATGGCTATTGTTAGTAGCCATAATGCCTAAAAGAAGTAACGCATTTACTCGTTGTCAACACCTACCAAAGCCATGTACATAACATCTATATTTGTGTCTACAAATTTGTATATACATACTTCTACGCCACATTTCATAGCTCCCGAATTTCTTCTTATTTTTTTCTAATTTCTCCTAAGCATAAGAATGTATTTTCACAAAAAAAAAATTCTTTCTAACTTTACACAATTTTCTCCTGTATACAAATAAAAAGTTCGAGAAAAAACTATAAATCAGTTTTGACCCTCTTCATCATTGATATAGAGGTGCTAGCATTGTCTAGTTTTTTCATTGCCACCAACCTGATAGCATGGGAACACATTAGTGTCAAGCTGGGGTACTGTTGATTGGATTGGTGAATTGGAAATTGTGAATGTTTTAGAAGGCGGCTATGGAGTGAGGGCGAGGGCTTTGGCGAAAGCTTATGTCGTGGTGGCATGGTAGAGTGTGGCCAATGAAATTCGTTCGGATAGGTGACCAATTTCTTGAGGGGTGGTATGTCTAGCGCAAAACGATTGGGGGGAGAGAGAGAGAGAGAGAGGATCCAGGGCCAGATGTTAATTGGGAGTGTTTGGCCATGGGTCACTAAACCTGAGGGTTAATGCGCAAAATCGGCATTTATATTTTCCTTTAACCTCCATCAAAAGTGAGTCATGTGAGAGTTAGCTTAGTAGGGCTGCAATATGGGCTGGTTTAAAATGGCGATTAAGTCCCTAAGCTGCTTAGGGACTTAATCGCCATTAGTGGTGAATAGAAGAAATGTAACAACATCTCATCCTATTTTCTCATTGACCTTACCTTGCACTAAGCTTCCTTTTGCGGCTACACCATTCGTGCAGATAAACAGAAGCCCATAAAAGCAACCCAGGGCTCGCACTGATTCAAGTAGCCCAATTGCTATAGCTGTAAAATGACCCTATTCAAGGTGTAATGCTCAAAGCCAAAAAAAATAAAGGGCTGTAGAATGGCCAGTTCTAGTTTCTGGACCGATCATTCATTGGGCTTTAAGTTCGTCCCCTTTCAGATAGTGATATCAAGACTTTCACGTTAAATCATCGCATACTTTGAATTTTGAAAATCGATAGCTTTAAAGTTGAACAAACTCTCCAGTTTTGAGCAAATGGTTTAAATTGAAAGTGGATCTATCGACTCCTCAATCTACTCTGACAAAAAGCTTTTGTAAATAAGTTGCATATTTAAACTCTGCAATCACTAGGTTCGTACTTTCAATTTGAGAGTGGAATCATGGTCTTTCAAATTTTCTGTGATAAAAGTCTTTTCTATTCCACATTGATTGAGTCACATTTTTAAATTCTCTAATCAATAGTTTCGTACTTTTGTCCCTAGATAGTACAAAAATTCCCATACTTTACTATGAGCCCATGGGACTATTGCTTTCCAAATTGATTAAATCTGTAATCCGGTATCCATAGCACATTTTGATATACCATTTTCTTTTTGCAATTCTTCGAGTAATTAAAGCGGTAATTCCCATTATTAATCGGCTTGTATTCATTCATTTTGCATTGTAACACGAGTCTCAAAGGTTGGATTATCTATTCATTCCTTTTGCATTTTAAAACAGCTTGAAGGTTGGATATCTTAGCATAAGTGGGTAAAGTCAATCACACCTTAAGAACAAATTATCTCTCGATCATAGTGATAAATTCCTTTTCCAGTAGTACAAAGTTTAGAATCTCAAAGTCTAGCATATATTTGGACTTATCAGCAAAGCACACTCAAAGCAAAGGCAGAATATAGAATGAAATTTAATGAATAAAGCACGGGTTACATGAAATATGTGTTCAATCTTGCAGTTTACAAATAATCTATTGCATCGTGCAAAGTGGTAACAACAAATAAGATTAAAACAATTAAATGCGTAAAAAGTCTCAATGTTTGGCGCCAAAAATGTGTTAAACTTCAACCTATTTTTTGTGGCATTTCTAAACCCCAAACTATTTTTTATGTTGCATTTGAAACATTTGGAGTCCAAAAGGAGTGGGTTAGCAAGCAAAACAAAATAATATTCAACGCGAAAAAGGAATAGTAGATTTTTTCTTGAGCGCTTGCAGATATTATAGTTCTCGACTTTTCTGCGACTCAGTATACATGTCCACAAATGTCAAAATTTAACGACAAACCTAATAAACTTATACATATCACAATTGAACTAAAACAAAGCATATCTTACATTTTAACTCAACTTAAAGTAACATACATAGTCTACAAGTTTAGGAAACCAAAAGAACGAAGCGTAAATAATAACAAGCAACAACCACAAGGTGATAAAAATAGTGCAGACAACGGGAACTGCAAAACCCAAAGGTGAGCACACCGATTAAGAAGGCACAACACACCACCAAGATCTTCAACACCTCAAATTTCATCTTTCTACTATGCATTATCAAATCCGAACCAAATTTTACAATACAAGGCGGAAAAACCATTACTTACCCACAACAGACATCAGTAGACACACAAGACGCTTAATACCAAAAGGATCCCTAAACCCCCACCCCCAGCCTCAGAACAGATTGCCTCGAAACCCCATACGACATATCTATTCCCCTTCCCTCCCAGGGCCCGAAGCCCCCCCCCCCTCATTTTCTTCCCAATAAACCCCCCCCCCAACTCCCGAGACCCTATCCCCCCAATCCAAGACCCCCAGATTCCACAAGACAAACCCACAACTACGGCTAAGTCCCATATACACCAAGCCATTCCATTACTACCAAAGACACCACACTTAATCACAACCCAATCTCCACCACTGTACCTCAGGAAACAAATAAGAAATAAATGGATAAATTAAAGAACCTTTAAAAAATGGCGGTCAAGAAATGCTGCCACAATTTTGATCACTACCGGTGCATTTTTCAGCCACTGTCGATGAAATTCCGGTCACTGCTGGCGAATGGTAGAAAAGAGGACAAAACAAGCAGATCTATTTAGATCTGCCTAGAAGGAACGAGATCAGAGACTTACTGAGAGGTCGTCGTCTCGGATCAGATCTGATAAAACACGCACCGCCACCGTCCGCCCATTACTTGCATCGGCGGCCACCCATTGATCACGCCCTAAATGCTATCACCACACAAGACGAAGATACAAAAACTATAGATTGCTCGCTGGAGTGGCTACTACCTTACGCGCATGGAAGCATGGTGGGGACCATGGTGACTGTCTGTGGAACTTGTTTTCAAAGAGCAGACAAAGAGAATATTGTAGAGAGAAAGTTTCTTAGAATAGTAGAACATGAACTAATGAAAGTATTTCTCTTCATTTTTTCTCCATCTTTGTTCGTTTATCCATCTGAACTCCCTTAAAGCACTCGCCTTCGTTTACTGCCCTTGTCTACATCCAGATATTTCAATGTCGTCGTCAACCGTCATCGTTAATCAACCCACCACAAGCACCTAACATACCATCACAGGCAATGTATATAAACCGACTTGATTTACAATGAGAAAGACAATAAAAGTTGTGAAATACTCCCTCCGTCCCACATAATTTGATCAACTTTTCTTTTTGGGCCGTTCTACAATAATTGCTCATTCCAAATTAAGAAAGATTACGTAGATACTTTTACTTATTTACTCTTTTCATACTTTTTTATTCATTTCTATCTCCACATTTAACATTACACTAACTCATTTTCTCTCTTCTGACCCACTTTCTTCCATTCCTCTCTCTAAAAGGGTAGAATGAAAAACACGTAATATATCACTTTAATCCTTAATCTACGTGCAAAAAAAATTGATCAAATTATGTGTGACGAAGAGAGTAGACTATAGTGACCCAACTTGTTTAAATCATAAGCATGCAATCATAAAACAAGATGGTGTCTACCTATGATGCCAAAGAAGTGGATTCGCAGTCGACTTGGAGATGCCACAAAAAATAAAGTCTGAGTCATATGCCAAGAATGCTGATGTGGGATAGAACAAGGATTGAGTAAGAGCAGAGACCAAGGGTTTCCCAGACAGAGCCTGGGGAGTGGTAGTGATGCGAAGGTGATGGCGTGGGATGAATATACGACTACAGTCAAAGTCCAATACTTAGATCCAGAGTCAATGTCCTATATGTGTCTCTCTCTAGAATTCTAGAGTGAGAAAGTGAATTTGAGTTCTGAAAAATATGAAGAAGTCCTCAAATAGATTCTCAAGCCCCCGATTTATAAGCGGTTGAGATGATGATGTCATCAACTTATACGTGGTTCTTCACGAGGGTGACATGTCACCAAGGGGCCCACCAATGTCGGTGCTCCATGGATTGTCAGATCGCATATTCCATCTGGCCTGTCCCGCACAACGTTGCTCTGTCTGTCTAAAAAGACTGGCCCACACAGTGCCCATATGGCCAAGAGCTCGCTTGATCTAGCCACCAGTCCAAAGCCCTTGGAGAGTCCCACAGGGCATCAAGAGATGTCGAGGACCCGACAGCAGTGGGAAAGGCCCGACACCCAAATGTCAGGCGGACTAGGCGCGACGCCTTTTGGAAACAAGGTTCCCTCTCGGAATGACCCAGGGGGGTCATAGTCCCTAAAGGTGCCGATGAGAAGCCCTCACTGCCAGAGGAAGTAGAATAGTCACACAGACAGCCTGACGGACATAGTGTCTTAGAGAGCAATCATATCCTACGGGTGAGTCTTCATGCTGAAGCACTCAAAGCGTGTCAAAGTAGTGTCCCAGATGAGTCACCTACCTGAAGGGGCATGATAGTGTTTGAAAGGAGTCGTCTGCCCGACATGCTGAGATAGTGTCCCGGAAAAGTCAACTGCCCGACACACCGAGGGGTAGTGTCCCAGAAGAGTCGACAGCCTGACAGGCCGAAGTAGTGTCTGAAATGAGTTGTCAGTCTGACATGCCAAGGTAGTGTCTCGAAGGAGTTACCTACCTGACGGGCTGAGATAGTGTTCCGAATGAGTCGTCTACCTGACGGAAGAGGAGTTGGAGCTCCTTGGAGGATATAGTGTCTTAGAGAGCGAGCCTATCTTGCAGGTGAGTCCATGTGCCAGAGCACTCAAAGCGCACCAAGGAAGTGTTCTAGAAGAGTTGCCTACCCGAAGGACCGAGATATCGTCCCAAAGGAGTCGTCTACCTGGCAGAAAGGGAGTCTTCATGCTGGAGCACTTGGAGTTCCCTAACTGAGATAGTTACTCGGAGGAGTCGCCAATCCCCTTGGGATGCTGCACACTTTGGGGAGTGGGTCGAAGCATGTTCCATGACCAAGGCAAGGTGCACATGGTGTGGTGAAAGGATTGACCAATGCGGGGTCCCAGTAATGAGACAAGATGCTAGGGACGTAGCGTATGAGCGCGGCGTTTGTACATGGTGTCGGGGTATACACAATGGTGACGCCGGGGGGGGGGGGGGATATGTGACTGTCGTGTAGGGCACGTGATACAACAAAGGTGCACGGGCATGGTGATGGCTGTCACAGAGACGGCCGTCGTGCCAAGGCACGTGACGCAAAGACATCGTTCAGTCACAACAATTGGTGTCATTGAAACGGACGGAGATGGCGCACAGGCGCGTCGATGGTTATTATAAAGACCGGCGTCGTGCCGAGGGCAGGTGATGCGAAGATGGCACTCAGGCACGACGACTGGTGTGGTGGCGCATAAAGCTCCCAAGGGAAAGAGAGAACAAATAGTGAGGCAACCGAGCCCCCAAGGAGAAGGAGCCCCCAAAGGGTGAAGGAAAGAGTCCCCAAGGGGTGAAGAGAGCAGTTCCTAATGGGTGAAATAAGGAAGCCCCTAAGGGGTGAGGAGAGAAGTCCCCAATGGGTGAAGGAAGAAAGTAGGCCAACCCCCTTGAGGTGGGGGAGGTCGGGCCTCTTGAGCTGGGGGGGAAGCCAATCCCCTTGAGATCGGGGAGGCCGACTTTGAACACTTAGAGATTTTATGAAAAAACGAAGCGCACACTTGACTTAAGCGTGCGTGTTGGTTTGACTGGTGAGAGCGTGGAACATTGACCGCTGAAAAGTTGACGTGCCGTGGAAGAGGGATCTAAGAGCAGTCTAAAAGTTCGTAGCCAAGATGAGATGGAAACAACCTATAACCACAAAAAGAGAATTTAGAGACCAGACATGTCTTTCAACTCATCTCCTATATATTGCAAAGCTTAACAGAAAGACGGCAATGCATTAAGGAAAAGTAGGACCAACCTTTATATTTGCAGTTTTAGATGAAAAACGCTAACCCGTAAGGTGTTTCATTAAATTAGGCCCACGTACATAGCAAAGATAACACAATATCTGATGCAGATCATACCCACAAAGGTGCAACTGGCTCAATGATCCAAACTGATCACAACCATTGAATAGAGCCACCAGTATGCTTTCATCCGTTATCTATTCTACCAGTCGAGTTTTTCCCAAATAACAAATTATGAATTTTGCTAAGCCCACAGAAAAATTCTCAGAGAAGCCACTCACAAAAGTGCCGCTCAATCTAAAACCCAAAAAAAAAAAAAAGCATTACATGGCGACGGTGCTTCATAGACAGTTATTTTGCAGCGTGGTGGCCTGGTGTAGTTACGTGGTCTGTTGTGGGTATCGGTTGAGAAATTGGGGTACTCGTTTTGGAGCTACGGCTTTTTTCAGTGCGGTTATCTGGTACTAGCGGAGAGAGGTGACATCTATTGGTTGGGGTTTGATACGCCACCAAATTAAAAAATAATAATAATAAGGTTTAATACGCTTTTGGTAACAATAGTTGAGGCGTTTTACTCATTTAATCCTCAAAACAATAGCAAATTCAAAACTGAACCCATTTTTGAACTGTTCCTTGCTTTGATAACAGTGAATTAGCAGATGGGATGAGACATCTGGTGACAAATGTAAACTTCATAATAAATGGAGGAGAAACGTGGTGTAAGCAATAATCAAGGATGATGTGTGTTGTCTTCTAAATTTGGAGACAAGAAAACATTGTTAGAACAATTAATGGAGTTGGTGGAAGTGCAACCGCTAAGCAAAATTCAGTTGAACCGTATAACCCTATTGGAATAGTTTTTTTAGAACATGGGCAGAATTCGGAGGTGCTATCCCTTAATATTGGTCCTTTTTTAATCAAAATATCGAGTGCCATCACCTCAAGTATTCTTAAAATTGTCAGTACTTTTTAAGAAGTTTAATTCATTCTTACGCAAATGCATATCTCATTTCAATTGAACGTGGAGTTGATATGTGAGACTTTTACGCCCGCGGTAACGAAGATTAGTACTTTTTAAAAAGTTTACTTCACTCTTACGTAAAAGTATATCTCATTTCAATTTCACGTGGAGTTGATATATGAGGCTTTAACGCCCGCGTTAACGAGAAAAAGATGATACTTAACCATGATCTAGAAGTTGAGTATAGCAACGTGACTTAAGGACCACGATGCACAAGCCCGGTCCTACTGATGTACCTCGGTAAGACTAGCTGGTTAACCCAAAAGCAGCTCTAGATGAGGTAGAGCTAATAACCCAAAAGCAAGCTCTAGTTGGTTAACCCATTTAGAGGCAATGTGGGTGGTTGATACCCGTCTGTGCAGATATTCCGGACTTTTAGGAAGTGGGCTACAGCAAGATGACTAAGAAACATGAGATATAGGCACAGTCCAGCCCCGATACCATAACATGACTTGATATTCAACTCACGAGCTGAAGGACCATAAGGCTAGAGGTGCTTATTCAGGTTAAACTAAACCCAAATAGGGTTCGACGAACCGAACGGCAACATCTCGATTTTAATATATTATGAACTTCAAAACATAATTAAGATTTTCCAAACGAAATCAAATCTAACCCAATTAAAATTCTATTTTTTTTTTTGCTTTAAACCAAAACGTTACATATCAAGGATCCTGTCTAGAAAATTTTGAAGCGGAAAAACTGTCAAGGGGAGGAGACAAAGAGTTAACTAACGGGAAAACATTATTCGCAAAGGAAACAACCATTACAATAAATCTTCACACGGGTCTGATTCTTGAACACCAAATTTTCTGGGCTAAGATATATCCACTAAGATCGTAACTGAATTGTTCAAACTGATGATATCTTCGAACCTCTATCACAATCCACCGATGGTAGTTGAGAGAGAAAGAGGAAGTTTCATCTTCGATGTATGTTGAAGGACGGGAGAGAAGAGAACGCGACGACCATTGTGTCATAGGGCATTAAATTAAGGGATTTTATGGTTAATACTTACATACCACCAAAGTGATGTCGTTTTTTTATAAGTGACTAAGTATTGTACTCAGGATATTATATAAAATGTATCAAAATGCACTTAACATGTGGGATTTTTTATTTTTAGTTGAACCCAAATTAGAAATCACAACCCGAAATCCAACCTGAACATCTAAATGTTCTATTTTCAAAACTGAAAAATCAAACAACGAAAATATTTTTGTTTTTTGGTTTGATTATGTCGAATATTTGTGTTGATCCATATAATGAGCATCCTTACTTGCGGCATTGTCAGGACCTAGCTCTAACGCGTATATAAAACTAGGTGCCTCACTTAAAATCTTGCTCAAGAAAAATCAAATTCCATCAAGTATAAAAACAAACTCAATTCAATGTATAGTCGATGTGGGGTTTTAACACTCGTCCTCATAGTACCGTGGATTAGTTCGAGGCAAACCCAAATATCGATCTGAATGAGGTGCAACTATGGTGAGGCAACCGTGATCGTGCCACATAGGTATGGGCTGTAATATCATGATTAGATTTATTCAACTCCAAAGCATGCTCAAGAGAATAAAGAGTCCAGCAAACATAAAAAGATAATCCAATCTATTTGAATAGATGATGTGAGATCGACTTTAACACACGTGTTCATGAATAAATAGAATGTCTAACAATATATACCAAACCTCATTCTAAGAGAAATGAATTATTAGGTGGCAGTCTAAAGGTCATGATGTGAAGGCAGAAACTCTCACACCATAATAAGACTGGAAGTACAACTGAAAATCGAGCTCAAGAAGAGGAGAAAGATCTACGGGAGAAAGAGACCACTCAGTTTAAGACGTGAATCCAATCTACATGATAAGTAATGCCGGTTTTTAACTCTCCTATTAGTGGTGTGAAATAATGATGACAAATCTTGATCCAAATGAGGTGGACTCCGAAGTATAAGAAGTACCAATTTCCAATGTACACCTCGACGGGGGGACTTCAAAAGGCAGAGTAAATAAAAACAATTACCCACTTTCTTTCATTACAATAGGGAGGAACCGACTCTTGCACATGTCACCATATTAAATGACTAAGGAAGCAAAAAGTGAATCGTATAAGCCCTTAAGCTCTTAACGTCTAAACGTTGTGACTGTCGTCAAAATAATATATAGTTGCAGAAGTAAGTTGTTGTCTCAAACGGGCATTACTTGTGCAAAAATCATACATAATTGGGCAATAGGACTAGCATTCTTTAATTACCAATCCAGTATTATCCTGTTCCTTTTTTGTTTATAGATTTTGTACTATTTTATTTTTATGTTGCAACTAAAGCCAATGGGCCGCTTGAGAATATTTGGTTGCAACAGAAGTTGATGGGCTGCACGAGGACAGTATTTGGGCTTCACGACAAGAGGTAAATCATTTGTATAGCATTGTTCTTTATTGAATTGTACAGAATCTTCATTTCATGCAAATGCTCATTAATTTGCATGACAATTGCGCTCATGCGATCTTAGGGTTGGTTATACCACAGCATTAGAATGACATTTAGGTATATATATGCAGTCTAGTAGGTTGATTCAAATATAAATGAAGAGGAGGAAATCTAACAATTAAAATTTTATTTTTTTTGAACTACCGTACTTCTTTATGGTGTCTAAAATAGCATTCAGATGACAACATTGCAATTCGCCATCTGTTTTAACGAATAAATGAAACATTGGAGGAAACTAAAAAGTAAGAGTAGACATGCATCTACGTCTCGGCCAATTTTATCCGCTCTGTAATGGGTCTCTGCATTACTCTAGTTTACCGCACCCACCTCACCCTAAATTGTTGAGGTTCATGAACTCACTTATGTGGTAAGAAGGTGTTAGGCACCCATCACAACCTCACTTAGGTATCAAGCTTGTTGTTATTCTATTTAGCGAAAAATCAAGCTAAGTTAATGAAAACTTCAACTGAAGATAAGTTTGTAGGTGTTATAAACAACTAGAAATTCCCTGTGAGACAGAACTAAAAATTTTCCAACCTCGGACCATACAAACACAAGCTTACATACAAGTGAATCAAACTCTCTGCTGTAGCTAAGGCTACAGCAGGGTGTTGTATTCCAGTTTCCAGCTGTTCAATTAGATCCAACCGTCCACATCATGCCACATCACTGAAGAGGCTAAAGAGGATGAAACACGGTGCTTCTTTGCTCACGGCACTGCCTATTAGAGTGACTGTCTCTTGGTCCCTTTCTCCTTTGTCTCCTTCCTTCTCCCTTGTGAAGTAAAATACCTCTAAGTTACAACAACAACTACAAAGGGAGAACGAATTAGGATCTCACATCTTCCTTGGTAACATCTTCCCAAGAACAAGAGACGATATGGATCCGACAGAATTGTGTTTATGAATAATAGATTTGTGAAACAAATGTTAACGAGGCGGATAGGTTCACACATGTGATAATCAGAGAACAAATTGTTTAACATTTTAATTGCCAATATTTTACCTCTGATGTTCTCTTGTCAATATTCATCAATTAAGAGCCCATTTTTGTAAGCTTTGAAACTAGAGGATGACTAGCACTCACATTTGATTTATTTGGGGAATCACTTTTTCATGACATTTTTGCAATCACAATGAATAACAAGACAAGCTCATATTTGCTTCTCCTCCAGCCCTATATTTTTGGAGAATTGTGTTTGTGAATTGTGGAGAATTGTGGTTATGAATATTAGAGTGAGTAACAAAAGTAAAAAAGGCCGATCAAACAAGGGATTGTTTGACTTTTGAGTAGCCAATACCTGTGATGTTCTTTTGTCATTATTCATCGCTTCTTGACCCTTATCTTCGATTAAGAGTCCAGATTTTGTAGGATTTCAAGCTTAGGAACTAGAGGACTAGATCTCCCATTTGATTAATTTGGGCAATCACTTGTTCGTGACATTTTTGCAATTGCATATCATTAACGTACAATTCAAGCTCATATTTACATCTCCCTCCGGCCCCAAACTTCTGTAGGTCATTCTTCTTCACTTTCTTTGGACAATTTCACCTCGTAATACTTATAGGCGAAGTAACCATTTGAATGAACCATTAAGTTTGACGATATCGTTTTTGATTATTTTAGAGTCTTAACTACGTGACATGTTCTTCATCTTTGAATTTCAACGTACAATCATATTGTAAAAACAACATCTCTGCTGTGTAGCAGGATCCGGCTCCACATATTCATGTACGAGTGCACCAACTAACATACAAAATCATACTGTTAAGTTGTAGGGCCCAAAAGCACAAGGTAACATTTCCAAATTAAGGCCACGAAGTCAACACATCAATCCAAGCAAGAGCTGCCTAAACACTTGCGAGTTTGCGCCAAATCAGTAGGAGTTTATGCAAATCAAAGCTGGTCAACCACAAGGGCACCAGTTCAAAGGCAGAAAATTCATGAAGGCGCAAACTCCAAAATATAAAAAGACAAACATCCACATAAGAATTCAAGGAAAGGTGCGTGACTTGCAAGTCACCACCCCGCATGTTTCGCTTAGATTTATTGGTATCACCTCCAGCTGGGGTTACTTTCATGTCATTTTCTTAAAAATCTCAATTACATGAAGTCACGAGATAGCACTAATGAATAATCTAATGACCTAGGATTGAGGGAACTACTGATGTTTAATCTGACCTATGTCATACAATTCTATATTTCGCCGTTGGAGGCTGGAAATTGGACTTCTACACTTCTACTTGTTCTTTGAGCTGTCTGGTTGACTAGTTGTAGTACAAGAGTGATCATGGCTGGGTTCTTCTAGGGTGAGCTGCGGCTTCGGCTTCCTTGGGATGCATTTTGCTCTCACTGCTTCCATCTCTTTCTCCAACTGTGACAAGCTCCTGAAGACTGGTCATTGCATTAAATTGTATGCAAGTCAATAGGCTATTTCAAGCATGGAAACAGGGATAACCCAGTTAATGAAGATAACAGAAATGGCACATTTTGATTTGTTCATTTGATTAACCGAGGCCCTACGAGTAGCTGTAATGTGAGTACGTTTGAGAGCTATGAACCAATTTGAATTCCTTTCAACTGCAATACATGGTACAATAATGGTAGTTTCAGTCGAGGAACTAGTCCCCGGGAGAGTTAATGTTATCTGTAAAAAGGACAGAATAGTCTAGACAATGTACACATGCGTTACTAGATTTTCTTGGGTCTACTAGACAATTGAGATTAAGCTACAAAAAACAAAATAGATGTCAAACTTGAGGCACTGCACTATTATAGTAGTTTTTTGGGTACCTGGCTGTATTCTGCAAGATATCGGCATAGATGAGGGATGTGCATAAATGAGGTCCGTGCATCAAGTTACTTATAGGTGGTTTATGCCAAATCGGTGCAAAGCTTGCTTTCAAATCTGGCTATTTTTAGAAGGCTGCCAGAGAATCAAAACTCTCTGACTCGGATTTTTGGGGAAAGGGGTGGAGTAAATACAATTTGGCCTGTCATGCTTCATACCAAAGAGTACGGCCAATGTGAGTTGGCTCAAAATCTTGCAATGCTCGTTATGAACATTGTACAGACTACAGAATATATGGAGTACCCGTACTAATAATTGTACCCGTACTAATTCAAATTATTGCAAGTGTTGCAGCAGTTTAGGATATTCTAAGTCTAACATTAGAAAGGCATTGCACCCTGCACCAGGTCTCGAGAAAGATGGGCCGAAGGTCCGTAATCTTGACAAGTTTTGCTATAAAATCTAGCACACGGGGTCAATGACGCAGAATCTGAACGATTACATAAGATGGCCGAATAGACGTCGGGCGACAAACAATCCACCGATAACCCAGATTAGAACTACTTTTGGCGACCATCTTTTAGCAACCCAGATGAGAACTGTCAATGACAATTTAGCCGGTGAAAGAGATTCAGAAATGGAGCTTGCTGTTTGTTTTTACTTGTAGAAGACTAAAACTATTACTTTGACAGTAGATACAATTCACATCACGAGAACCAAACAAAACTGTATCTGTGCATGTGAACTCTCCCCATTCAGATTCTTGGACCTAAGCTAAACATCTAGTGTGAGTACAGGGGTTGAATCAAGATACAAACACAAAACTACAAAAGAACCAAAAACCCAGATGAATAACTTTTTGAAAATCAATGGCATTACACAATTATATTAGCATTATACAGCTAGTAAGTAAGTAAGTAAGTACGAACGACTAACACTACAACTCACCGATCTGCATTGCAAGAAGAAGATCTCTTCAGAGCTGGAAATTCCTCCTTCTTTGTCTCTATCAAGCTCCCACTGAAGTACTCCTTATCCTCCGCAAGCTTATTAGCCCCGCTGCTCCCCACCCTACAACTCTTCCCCTTCGCCCCACGTGGCAGCTTCGATCTGTACTGCGTAATCAACGACAGACCCGGGTGGTTCTTCCCGTACCCGGGCCCACAGTCCCTGAACGAAATCGAGCCGCAGGTTATCAGCTGCATCAGAACCGACGACGTTTTGGTCCGTCCACTTGGGTGGTCACCAGCCGCTTGGTCGCCGTTGACTTCCCCGGGACGTACGATGACCGCTTTGCCGTCGGCGTTCAGCAGTGACTCTAGGGTTTCGGGGCTAGAATCGGACGGCGGTGGCGAGATCTCGTCCCTGTTCAGCTCCGTGCTCTGATTGCACTTCTCTTCCTTTTCCTCTTCGATTTCCAGTATAGCTCGGCGGCGGCGGCGTTTGTCGTCGGTCTGAGTCGACGCGTCGGCGGCGGCTCGGGTGACGGACTCGCCGCTGGAGTCGGACTTGTACACCTTGTACTCGTGGAGGTCGATCGCGCTCCAGGACTGGTTCCTCCGCCGCCTGATGACCGGAGAGTCGAACTCGCCGTTTGACCTTCGGGTCTCCGGCAGCGGAAGTTTCGGACTTGAAGAAACGGTGTCGTCCGACTTGGCGGCTGCAGTGCCGGCGTCAAGTAGAAGAAGCTCGGATCCTTTGAGAACATACTCCTGGCCGTGCGCCGGGTAGACGAAATCGTTCTCGGCCAAATCGTGCCACACAAATCCGTTCTTGTAGCTCCTGATTTGAGCATCACAATTAGCGACAAAAGAATGTAAATCATCTGTAAATTACACAGACGAGACAGTGATTTGTACCGTTTGGATGACCATGAGTACATGGTAGCCATGCATTTTCCACGAAGGGTATTCAAACGGCTAATAACATCTGAAAACAGAGCACAAATTCTTTCTCCATCAGCATCCAAACATATAGCACTCATCGCTTTGACTTTTGGCGAATCGTTAAGATAGATTCAGTACTTTGTAAACATCAAACTGAACTTGAAAATTTACAAAAAGGTATCATTTTTACAAGTCAATAGATATGTTTGAAACTTACCTGAGAGATAGAGACCGTCGGAGGAGGGGGAGAGGGGTACCTCGATGAAATGGGGGTGTTCGAGCTGGCCATTGCGGGACAGGTAGTAAACGACGGGGACTTTTCGGTCGGGCTTGTGCTTATTGGGGGGTTCGGTCCAGACTTTGGTGCGTTCAGGGCTGGTTTCTATCTCCTTATTCCATCTTGCGGATCTCGAGGTGAGGGCCATATGAGTCTGAACTCTGAATGATCAGAGGAAGAGGCTCAGAGAAGGAAGAATTGGAATGTTAACTCATACACACACACAGTTGGTGGTGTACATGGTCTGATCAGGAGAGAGAAGGGGGGTCACGTTTATAAGGCGGAAGAGAGGGAAGAGGTGTGAACAGAGGAGAGGGAAGACGGAGGGGGAGCAGAGATTCAAAATAGGATGCGGCAGACAACAGCTAGCCAACAAAAGTGTGAACTTGTTGACAAATAGGTACTGCTTGACAGTCTTCCCACTGCGGCACTGCTCTACTTAAATTCATTCATTGATGTCTGATGAGAAGGAATTATGGAAAGGATAATTTTGCTTACAAAACTAAAATCGTACTTTTTTAATTTTTATGTCACCGGCTATATTTATTGATTTTAATAATAACTATTTAACGATTTTGATAATAACTATATGAGGGAATTTTCAAATTTTGTGACTATAAACTAGGTGAACGAGTGTTTATACAAAGGATAAAAGAGTTGAATGTATGTCTTCCATGCGTTTCTATTATTGCTAAAAAAATTGGTAATATTTTATGTTTGAACTAATATATAGCGACAAATAAGATGTTGGTTAAAAAGTTAAAAGTCACGTTCCATTCCACCTATGAGGTTTATTTCTCTAATCTCTAATTTATTAATGGCAAATCTAGGTGAAAAGTATGAGCCTTATTTGTAACGTCCAAATCAACACTCTTGTACCTACGTACGATTTTTCTTCTAATTTATCTGGTATAATAAACTCTAGAATTAACTAATAAGTTATCATAAGAGTTGCTTAGTTTTTCAATTCAGAATCAGTGACAAATTCAACTGATGTAAACAGAAAACAATGGGCAGTACCAATTTCACTTCATTATGCAATATGAGCCATCACGCAGATATGTTGATCTTTGAAGGACATCTAAACTAGATTCAAGCTCTTTCTATTCATGTCATTCAAACTTTTACGTAACGGTACAAAAACATATGGAGGAACTCACTAGTAATTTGTCTTACTCTCTTTAATTTGTACTGTTGAAAGCTATTTTAGCCTTTCGACTAAAGATACGTTGTACAATCTGAACTTGTAAACTTGCACCGAACGAAGAATGCTTCTCAGTACTTGCTTGAATTGTGAGAATATAGAGCCATGGCATATGACTCCGTTTGAGGACCACAAATTTCTGTGGCATTTCAAAAAGAACAAACTTCTGGCTAGAGATTGAAAACCGTCAATTGGGTTGACTAACAGTATATGATTCTTTAATCACGACTCCACCAAACATTTGACAATATGCGTACCGATGATTGCGTGGTAATACGCCCCTTCCCAAATTCCAGATGATTTGATCTCATACACGGCCCACCGCCGAGAAAAGTTAGGTGCCTGAAAGCACTTTGAAACCCAGCTAACACATTGCCCTTCGCCGTACATCTGGAACTTGCGTTGACCGCTGTTTCCCGATTTCCCATCCATCCAATCTGAATGACACAGCCAAGTGAAGTGACCACATTTTCTTGCATGTGGTTGGGCCATACCCCTAACTCTAATTTCTGTTCCGGTTCCGCTTCCGGTTCCAGTTCCAGGTCCAGTTCAGATTGACTGCTCTGTACTTCGTTTACCGGTGATGGAATTTGAAATGGCTCCGATTCGGCAGTAAATATGAGATAATTAATTTCGATCATCTAAATTCATTAAATTATACTTTATTCGTCCCAAATTATTTGTGCATATTTGACTTGCGCACTTATTTACCATATTAGTCATATGTTATGAGTTTCTCATCCTATCCAATATAGATAGATAGAGAGGAAGAGAAAAAAAGTTAGCCAAAAGAGAAAATTGTGTGAAGAAAGAAATATAATAAAACAAGTGTAAAAATGATAAATATGAAAAACAGTCACAGAATCTTTCTTAATTTGAAAAGTAATCGATTTTTTTTAGAACGGTCCAAAATGAAAATATGATTAATTTTTTTTTGTCGAAGAGAGTAATAGATTATTGTGATAGAGAAAAGGCTAAGAGTGTCGGTGGTTAATTTGTAATGTACTTAGGAGTCCTAGAATTGTCCTGGATCACTTAATAATTTCTAGCATATTATATTTTAGTGGTATTTTCTTTAGGGCATGACTAATTATGATACAGAGTTAGAACATAGAAATGCATTTGTTAGTATATTTAAGTATTAGTTTAACCTAACTTGGGAATAGACCTAGAAATGGAATAGACCTACAGGTATAATTTATCTAAACTTTCATGGGTACTATGTTTTTGGACCCGTGCCCACCCCTAGTTGCGGAACCAGAATTTCATTCCAGGGGGGGGCTAAAAATATATCGAAGGAGATAAATATTTTTATAAGTAAAATAGCACACAAAAATAAAGTGCACTTTTTGATAATATACAAAACATACTAAAAAGCATCTAAAAGCATGAACACAACCTAAAATTTTGAACTGCTGGAGGTGAGATCTTGTTGCTTAGTAATGAGAAAGTTTTTGGTTGCACGTGCATTTGAAAGTATAATATTTATTTCTTGAAAAATGGTATGTCTAGTTTCTGCAATCCTTGCACACCAGGGGGTTTATTTCTCGATAGGAAATAGAATAGGAGACCCTCTTTTTCTTCTTTTGATTTGTAATGGAGGCAGTTAATAGATTATGGTTACTTGGAGGGCTTCCCTGCCCTCTTTATTGGCTTTTTTTTTTGGGTTCGGGGGGGTGCAGGTGGGTGCTGCGGTTTCACCTTAGTAGGGGGTCGAAGATTACTACTAGAGTTTCATATAATTAGGCATTTGTGAAGAGATGTAGTGGAAGGAGAGCAGCTTTTCGTAACTCATTTGTTTTGTTTTACTATACCCTGCTTGTATAAGTGATTACTAGTCCTCTTTTTTATGGCTTTATTTGTTGTAAACTTGTTGTGATAAAACACATGGCATGGAATACATGGCAGCATTTGACTGAAAATATTTGAGTTGGCTCAAGCAAAGTGCTAAATAAATGTGCCTAATACTTTGGCTGAATTGAGTTTGACTTCTGCTGTGCGCTTGTACGATCTAACAGAACATAATCTTTGCTTGCAACATCATGACATTATATCATCATGAAGCAACTTGATGGCATTGCTGAGATAGAATGAAATGTGAATCTTCAAAATTTAGTCTGCTTGGACATTTGGTCTTAGGTTGCATATTCAAAAGTTTTTGTGGTGTGTATTAAATCTGCTTATTTATAGGGAGCTCCAAGTAAAATCGAAAATCCTGTTCCAAATGTTCATGCTTATTCTCAAAAATTATCAATCAAATTTTTAAATGCACTTTTCGATAATCTCAATTTTTAAATGCACAATTAACACAACCTAAAATTATCAATCAAATAATCAATGCTCAAATGGAATAAAAATCCAATTGGGTCCCATCCTCCATCAACAATCTCAGATCTCAAGTGCTCAATGCACGATTAACATCCATAAAGCATCAATTAATAATCTAAATTATCAAATACACAACTAACAACCTAAAATTATTAATCAAATAATCAATTCTCAATAGCAAAAGAAATTATTTTTGCACACTGACCTCAGTCCTCAGAAATCAGAACGGCGTCGCCGGAGTTGGGTGGGGACTGGCCAACTTAGAGGTGAACTTAGATATGCCAGATCTGATCTGGCCGGAGTCACCGGAGTTGGGTGGGGACTGGCCGGAGTTGGGGTGGGGACCGCCGGACTGGGGAGGCCTTCGCCAATCACCGGCTTCGCGCTTCGAAATCGGGGGACGGCGACCGGTGACCGCGGGTCGGTGGGTGGTGCCGGAGTGCGGCGAGCCTCGGTGGCTCAGTGGCTGAGAGAGCCGACTGCCGAGAGAGGAGGAGAGATGCCGGCAGCCGGCGTGACCGGTGACTCGTGAGACTGTGAGTGTGAGAGCTTGATTGACGCCACCATCGCCACGCCTGAGAGAGCCGAGAGCCCGAGAGAGGAGAGCTGCCGTCTGCCGGCGTGCTGCGGTGTCGGCGGTGAGCCGGTGTCCGCCTGTCCGGTGAGTCGGTGACTGTGAGAGTGAGATTGTGAGAGCCGGCCGAGAGAGGAGGAGAGAGAGAGAGAAAGGAAAAGTTACAAATGAAAAAAAAATACTATATATATATATATATATATATATATATTTCAAAATCTGAGAGTGGGCTATAACACCCCCTCGTACAAGCCCAGTTCCGCCCCTGCCCACCCCACCTTGGGTCGGGTATAGCCACATGTAATATAAATGTTATCCTCGTACTTTTTTCTGCCTTTCCTTTTCTTCTTAACACGTGCACACACAATGTTTTCTTCTTAACACGTGCACGCACAATGTTGCAGAACACACACCGATCGCGCGCGGGCGCACACAAACACACACAAAAAACAAACAAAAAAACTGGCACACACATAGAATAAACAACTACACTCACATGCAACAAACGCCACAAAAAAACATACACGTGCACACAAGAAAAAAACACACATTCATAAAACAACACACATGTACACACAGATGCACATAGTGTTAGTGTCAAAGTTACTGTGTAATTAAGTGAAAAAGATAAAATGACTTGAGAGATCAAAAGCTAAAATCCTAAGTGTAATTTACCCGCGGGTATATCCATGGGTGACCCATGCGTGTACAGGTAAAAACTAACAAAAATTTACAAGTATTCAAAATGAATGTCCATGCTGAGTTTTTAAGCCTTGGGCAGGGTCTACTCACAGATAGACTTTGACAGGCCTTCCTTGCGGAGGTAAGCTTGGATTACGATATTTTCTCTGGGTGCACATATGGCCTTTTTACAATTTAGTCTAATGGTCGTAAAGCAACAAGAGTTACACACTATGGTCAAGTAATGGTCAGGTAACATTGAAGATTCTTTTTGTTACTTATTATGGGATCTTAGATTCTGCTTGACAACATTTTTTTTTTCAGTTTCAAAAAAATAAAATTTAAAGAGCAGTTAAAAAAAGAAATTTACAAAAATAAGTGGGTATTTAATAACCCAGTTTTTATTTTGAATTATTTTTTTATGTTTGATAACCCAGTTTTTATTTTGAGTTTTTTTTTTGTGGTGGTTTGCGGTGACGATGGTGGTAGTGGGGCGTGGCGGTGGCTGCCAGCGGTGGTGGGGAGTGGTGGTGGCCGCCGGTGGTTGCTGGCAGCCAGCAGTCGCCAGAGGTGGCCGCCGGCGGTGGTCGCCTGAGGTGGCTGCCGGCCGGCGGCGATAGCCGGAGGTGGGTGGTGGTGGTCTAAAAAACAAAAAAACCAAAACTGAAAAAAAAAACTCATTTTTTGAGTTTTTTTTTTTCTTCTTCAGTTTAAAAACTGATTTTTTAAACTGAAGAAAAAAAAATGGTTGCAAAACGCAACTTTTTTTTCCTGTTTTCAAAACTGAAGAAAAAAAAAAGTGTCAAACAGGGCCTTAATTCTCCATTTTGTTGCTTGTTGAAAGCCAACTACGGTAATCTGGTATCAAAAAACAAAAACGTGTTTGACTTATTGTTCACATGGCAATGGTCATTACCAGGGGCGGATCCAGAAAGTCTAACCGGGGCAAAAAGACATAAAAAATTTGATGACTAACTAAATGAATGAAGAAGGTTCAAGTTTACATAAACCATGAAAAATAAAAAACACTAAGATTAAATGTAGTTCATCAAGATTTCACAAAACAAGAAAAGTAACTATATACATTGATGGTTAAAGCAGAACTCGGCGTTCTTTATAGTCACGAAAATCATCAATGATCGAGTCTATAGTAAATGTTTCCACAATATCTTTCTCAATGTGCACAATCAAAGAATCCGTGAGAAAATCATCATCCATCTTATTTCGGAGTTGAGTTTTGACCATCTTCATAACCGAAAATGCTCGTTCAGGAGTTGCAGTACGATAAATGTATAGTAAATTGCTCGGTTCGTGTTATAATTAGCGTAACTATTGAGTACGATAAATGTATAGTAAATTGTTCAGTTCGTATTTTTTTTGTAACTATTAAATACATTAATACTACAAGAATTAAACTAACGATAGCTTAACTATTGAAATAGTGTAACAATTGAGTACGTTAATACTATAAAAATTAAACTAATGAATAGCGTAACTATTAAAATAGCGTAACAATTGAATACATTAATACGATAATTAGCGTAACTATTGAATTTGTTAATACTTCAAGAATTAAACTTAAAACAAAAGAACTCACCTCGATCAATTCGTATTTTTTCGTAATTCGGAGATTTGAAATTTAGGATTTGGAAGAATGAAGAATGAGAACGAAAATATTATGACGGCCGGTGACTCAAAGAATAAATAATACAACAAAAGAAACCCTAATCAATTAGTTACGATACAATGGCATTTTTGTAAATACGTAAAATATAAGTATAAAATTGAAATAACCAAAAAAAAAAAAAATTCCAAAAAGTTGGGGGTGCCGTGCCCCCCCCCCCCCCCCGGTCAGGCAGGAGCTCCGCCACTGGTCATTACGATTTACGATGTAATCCCAGGTAAACACAGCTTCATTCTTTCACCCCATTCTTTACTCCATGTTATCTCTTTCTTTGAATTATATTTAACTATTTAGAATGTGTCGATAGGACTGTCCATTTTTTTCATGTTATAGCAAAATAGTATCCACTTCTTTACTTGCCAAAAATTATAATGTAGTGTCGAAAAATAAAAAGGGTTTTGATGAGTAGTGAAACTATTACAACAAGTAAAACACAATGTGGGTTACTTTAAACATTTTTGTAGTCTCTTTTTATTACATTATCATTATATACCGAATTTGTTGAACCAACATCCAAACTTATTCATGATTACACTTTCAATGAATTCTTTGCCAATGAAGCAAACAAGCTGTCGCCCGTCACCATCAACAAAAAGATCTAAGTTTTTTTTTTTACAAATCATTGATGTTCATAGAGGTGGGGCTTGAATGGCTGGCTGATGGTTGATGGCGGCTGGGGAAGGGGGGCCTCAGTCGGCGGCGAGTCCGGTGGTGGATGAGCTGAAAATGGAAGTCGATTTAGGCCGCGGCTAGGATCTTGTTATCGATGGCAGTAGATTTTTTTTGTTAAATAAGAGAATAATATTGATAATTAAAAGGTTATAAAGTTTGCCCAAAAGCATGTGAAGGTTAAGACATTTCCGTGACTCATGCGTATACAAGACCACGAAGGTCAGAAATGAATAAATTACCTTTAAACCTATACTCATTACTGTTAAGCTGAAGCAGAGCATATCCTACACTTCAGCTTAACCTTAAGTAATATGTCAAGAACTAAAGGATACAAATTAAAACCTATTAAACCAACAAAAAAAAAACGCGTAAAATTAAATTACAATGAGGAAGACACCTTGAAACCGCACAAACCAAAGGGGGTACACGACACCTATGCAATCTGAGCACAAAACGAGGGTGAGAGTGAGAGGCCATCAACACGATAATTTCACACTTTTCACCTGCAATTCCAACCCCGAAACCCTTGCTGCCGTTAGACGGGCAACTACCCAACAAGCACACAATACATCCACTACTATCTCCCCCCCCCCCCCCCAAACCCCATTTCAAAACCTTTTCCAAACCCCCACCCCCTTACAAGACCTAACAGAAACCTTGAAAACCTTGAAACCCCTTCCTCACCCCCTCCTCCCAAAGGCCCCCTCCCAAAACACTAAAACCCCCAGCCCACCCGAGGCCCTGTCCCCCCCACTTGTCCCTCCCAAGGAAATCATGGTACAAAGAAACCTAGCAGAACCCCTATTAACCACTACAAAGAGCCCCCAACCCCCACAACCAGCAAAAATTCTAGGTTGCCACCAGCGAAAATTTGGTTGGCTGCCGCCGGCGAAAATCCGGCCATCTCTCTAGCCCTCTAAAGCCTCTTCACACGTGCACAGGTACAGATCTACCATCGGCCGTTTCACCAAGACGATCGATCGATCAGATCTAGTAGATCAAGACTATGGTCAAGATCTACATAGATCGATTAGATCTGGCGATAATGTAGAGAGATCTGACCGACTCCATCTCCGATCGTGAAGATTTGGGGGAGATCCATCGGCTACCGCTACTCCGTCGTCCACCCTCCAGTTGCCGTGGGTCATTGCATTTCCCAAGTCACTAACACAAACCAAATGGAAAGGACAGAAAATAAAAACAAAAGAGAAAGGGAAAGAGAGGTAGCCATGAACCACCCCCCCCCCGGCTAACACCGACGAGCTATTTTGGTGGGCTGTTTAGAGAGAAGATAGAGAAAAAGTTTTAGAGAGAGAGAGAGAGACCTTAGTTTATAAAAATACCAGTTGAGGGCAGTAGATTGAGACGGCAGAGAGGTTGGCGGGGAGAGGGACTATTGGTCGATTGGCAACAGCGGGGTTCTAGTTATTTTTTTTTTCTCCTTTTATAGAGAAACTTTGGCATTTCAGTGAAAGTCGATCAGGGGTATTTTTGGAATTTTAGACATCCAAATTTATGTGGATTGCAATTATTGATATATAGATGAGGGTGGTTATCGTTAAAATTAATATTCGAAGTGGTTGGCTCACAAAGTCAAAATACATAAAAGGGGCCATTTGTCATCTTCTTTGTAACAATTCAAAAAAAAAAAAAAATGAAAATTCAAAACTCAATTTTCCTTCCCTCACGGTACTACTTATATTCATTGGACCCCTATCAAGGGTGGGGTTAAGCTTGACGAATTGCTTGCTTGTACCTCTAATGGGCTATGAGGACGGACATAGTACTCGACATGAAAATTGGGCTCTAATCTATAGTTATGAATACCGTACCAGAGTGCGTATTCTTTTTTTCGTGAAATGGTAGGTACCGATACCGGTATTGTCTCAAATTCTTCATCAATAATATACATTTGTAATATTTACTCACTGTTACTCTAAAATAAACTGTTTGTCTTATAAAGCTTGAATTATCGTAGTTTTCAAATAGGCTATTGGTTCCCAAATAAGTTATTTCTTCCCGTAAATATTAGAAACAAATAACTTATTCAATTAAATTACCTCCTCTAAGATTATCCGCCTTTTTAACGATCTCATTCACAAATTCTTATATAAGAATAAATAATTTTTTCAATAATAACGTCTTTGCATTCAAGACTAAGTTATTTGTTTTTGTGCGAGTGCGAGCGGGGTATGTGTAAAGTAGTACATCATAGAGATGAAATAATATGATCAAAACTTCTAGGTATGAAGTAAATCAAAGATAAGTAAAGATTGAAAACTTATCAGAAAAGATTTTATAAATTATATAATATTATTTCTTAACAATAGAACTTAGAGTGTTCTTATATGTAGTCTTTATATGGTCAATTTATAATTTTTCTAACAAAATTTGTTACTTTTATATTTTTTAAGGAACTGGTACAAACACAATATCTCGGTTGGTACGTAATTTTTGGCCGGTATAAATTGTTCTGGTTGGTACAACCGGTACATTTACATTTTTTTAAGAAATCGATGCAAAACACAATATATCAGTCGGTACGTAATTTTCTGCAGGTATAACCAGTACAAAGTGTTATTTAAACCGATATAAAATTCAAACGATACCTTACAGGTAGAAAGTAAAAACGGTACATAGCAGCCGATACGGGTAAGGTATTGATAAGAATACTCTAATAGGTTGCTTGAAGTTGCAAATCGCGGAGACATAGAGGGGTGTGGAGTTATGGCGAGGGAGAGACGGCGTGGAGATTTATGGAAAGTGGCCGGTGGTCGGTGGATAATTTTTTGACTCGTGCCCAATGCGCTCCTTCCCACAATTGCACGTGGACTTGCACGTGCTCCCATACCATCCAATTCCAACATCTAGCATTCCTTTTATCATCGGGGATAGATCCAACCACAGTTTACCCTTCTTCTACTGTGCAATTTGTTTTCATTTATTTCTAGTGAATAAAGAAGCTGTTGGTACTGGGAAATACCAAAACGCAGTGATTCATGTTACCCACATCTTGGTCAGATCTCTTGCATGCATCCATCTATTGAGTTTACTGATTAGCGAATGCGTTGATTTTGGTGCTCTGTTTACCGATAATTCTAGCGATTTCTTAACAAAATCTCTTACGGTTAACAGCGATCGTATGAACAGAAGGACACGTTGTTCTGGTCCGTTGCCGCTGAAAAGCCTGTGCTGCTCGTCCGCTTGGGCCTTCAGCCCGTTGCTGCCAAATAAAGCGCTGTGCACAATATTGTGTAGTATCAGGCCTTGATTCGCTGGACTTTTTCAATTTGTTTGTTTGGGCATTGAATTGAGCCCAAAAGTGAAAGAGTAAGCCCGAAGTAGCTGTATTCGAAATTGTAACCTTAAAGCTTACATGATTAAAGTCATAAATGGCATTTTTTTTTTTGGGTAAGTTATGTTGCTCATAAGTCAGTCACTTAGAGTATATGTGAGCACTAAAAACCTTTGTTAGAGGTCAAAAACCAAAACCAAAAATAATCACTAAAAAACTTTGTTGGAGGTCAGTTGTTTTTCATATATATGTGGTGTCGATCGAAGCCATTTCTGGATGTGATGATTTTCATGTTTTTGTTTGTTTATTTCAACAGATCTTGTTCAAGTTTAGGGTGGTAATGTAACAACAGGGTGCGATAAAAAAACCGATTTTACATTTATAATGCTGCACATAAACATCACTAAGGGCTCGAACGTTTAAAGCACTGCAGTTTCCCTTACGAGTGGTGAGTTACTTCGGGTGAACGCATTTTTGATTTTATAGAGTTACCAGTCAACTATTGAATGAGTCTGACTTCCTAGGTCTGAGTCGACTCCGATAACTATTATTATACACACTTACCTTTGCATTTATCTGCACATTAAGTTTTTTTTTATATATATATATATATAATCTCCACAACTAATAGATGAATTAAACTGATTATTATTGTTTCATTTTAAAAAGGGCGGCATAATATCTTTTAGCAACAATTCAGACCTCAAAATTTATAAGAACCACCAAATGAGTAGGTAATTAAGATCCACTGATACTAGCCAACATGTCAAAAAAAAGAAAGGAAAAAAAAAAAGGTTAGTTCACTCATGCTGATGTATCTTTTTGCTCAAAAGGGGGCTCCTCATCATACAGCTTGTCTGCTACCCACTAATAGCATTGTCTGATCGAACCCCTAAAGTCCTGCTAGCTCGTTGCCATTGTTTTTTGAATAAATAATTTTTTTTATCTTACAGTATATTTAGTGTAATAGTTTTTTTAGTAATAAATGATTAATACTAAAACATTTCGTTTTTATTGTAAAATTCATAGCGATAATATTTTGTTGCTAAAAAGCATTTAGTGGTAATTTTTAATTATCCAAAAGTACTCTACAACCGAGCATCCCGATCTTTGTTTTTCTTCTATCTTTTTTGGTTGGCTGTCCTTAGATTACTTGCTCTGTGCCACACAACAAAAGTGAAAAAGAAAGAAGAAAGAGCACCTTTCCTCAAATTGTACATTTGACATCGGATAATGAGGTTAAATTACTTCGGTTAAATTACTTTCCACCTTTATAGTTGAAAAGTTCTGCAACTTTCACAATCCGACATTAGCATTAAACTGTTTGTTTATTGTAAGTATGTAATCTAACACGTCGGCCAACACAAGTAAAAGTGGCCGACACTAATTCTATTCTCTCATCCTCATTCTAATCTCGATCTCGATCATGGCATGCCCTTTTTTTTGCGATCTACTATATATCCGTTTTTTACCGATCCATTATGACTATGATGTAAAGGCAAAATGTTATCAAGTTTAACCGCATATGTTCGTTACACAAAAATTTTCTTTGTTGTTGGGTTTTCAAACAATCATCGTAAACTTGCAAGAAATTTTCCCAAACGTACTCATGTTCTCTTATCACCTTAAAAAATATAGGCAATCCTTTCTGAAATAAAAAGAAGGTAAAATAGCATTTTTTTTTTCTCTATTTTCCCTTAATAAACAGCTAAAATACCATGGAGTTCTTAGAACGATCATGCATGCACGAAAATAAGTCGAGTATCATCAAAATATAGTGGTATTAAAAAAAATTTAAAGAGAAAAAACATTTCGCGAAAATGGTTTTGAACAATCATCGCAAACTTGCAAGAAATCGTCCTAAACATACTCATATTCTCATTATCTTCAGAGAGACAAGCAACTCTTTCAAGAAAAGAAAAACGCTAAGATGGCATATTCCACTATTCTTTTCTTAACAAATCGTCAAAATTCCGCCAAGTTCTTAGAATGACCATGTATGCAAGAAAATAAGTAAAGTGTCATCAAAATATGGCGGTATTAAAATCTTTTAAAGAGAAAAAAAAAGGATATTACAAAAATGGAATCCTGGACCTGTACACTAAACCAATCAATCCATAACCTTATTCACACCATGAGCTCAATCAAATAAGATCCGTCAATTCTAGTGCATCTCGTCTCGTCCATCATCTTGGATGGTTCATCTGTGTACCATTTGAGGTAAGACAACTTGTCTTATTCCCCACCACTAAGTACTAGTAGTGCCCAGTGATCTAGACAGCTTGCAATATCCACGATGAAACAAGTCATTTCTATGTCAATCCTTTGCCACTCGAGTACTAAACAAAGCAAGGTGACAAGGTACAGGAGCCCAGGAATTTTATATCTTATCATGTCGTATCGTGTACATAACTTATCACATCTTCGGTTGCTTGTTTTCAAAGGGATGATGCTCTCGTGCCATTTGCGCGGAATATACCACTCCTTTGCCATGTGGAATCTTATTAGACCTAGGCAACTCTTTAGTATGGTTCCCATTCGATTAGAAATCTTAAGTTCTTTTCACATTTTATACAATTCTAATGAAACCATAATAAATACGCCATCGTAATGTGGTTGTCATGACGTTTTTTGACCACTCTTTAGCTGAGCAGAGTCGGGCAAGCGGACCGTTCGAGCTTTGGTTCATTTGATTTACTGTTTTAAACTTATGCTCGAGCTCGTTTTGTACGTGAAGTTCTTAGTAGGTTTTCTTTGACCTGGGGTTTAGTTTATGAATCTGTGCATGATTTTCTGTCCAAATCCCGTTGATGCGGTGCACAAGAATGGAAAATGCTCGCCGATAGAGCTGTAAATAAACCGAGATAGTCATGAACTGCTCGCGGTTCGTTACCCAAAAAAACTTGTTCAGATTTGTTTGTCTAATGTATGAACCGAATATGAACAAAACTTTAGATAAACGAGCCGATCATGAACATTTCAATGTATTTTAAAATGTGTTCGTGAACGGTTCGTCTGAATAATAACTTGATGATAATATGTTCAAAACCCAAAAGCCATATAACATAAGTTATAATATAAATTGAGATCGAACCTGCAAATCCTAAAATTAGTTAGACAATTTGTCAAGAGAGGTGTAGTTGTGATTTGAAAATAATTGTTTTGAATGAGAATAAGAGTTTTCAAATTCGAGTTCGGTTTGTATAAATAAATAAATAAATAAACTCGAGCCGAACATGAGTTTTGTAAAATAAATTGCGAACGAGTTTAAATAAAATTTTGAATATTAAACGAACACAAACACAAATATCGCCCGAAACTGAACAAACGAGTTTACCTCGAACTTGAACACTTTGTTCGCCTCGAACTTGATTTGTACACAGCCATACACGCCGGTAAGAGCTACAGGGCCATTGCTACACATTAAAGTTGTAGTTTCATGTGTTGTCCTTTGGGCGATAGGAGGTTTGCCATGGCATGAGTTTAGCACCAAAGGTGGTGGTGTGGTCCAACAACTGTTACTTCGTCACGTCTTTGTGGCCCTGGCCACACGTTAATCTTGTCCGGTTCCTTCCTTCACCGCCTCATGGTATGAGATTATGTGGTTGTTGAAAAGTTTGTTGTCGTTGGGTGGTGCGTGGAATGGCTCTGGTTGAATCAGGAGCAAGTACAATAATGACCTTCAATCGATGCACCTTGTAGGTTTTAGGATGTGTAGGTCATACTAATCTTTTGGCGAAGAGGGGATTATTATCTAATTATTATAGGCACTTTTTTCGCGCAGTTTCCTTAGTTTCTATCATTGCGGTTGACTTGCTCAGTTCGTTAGAGCGCTTATAATGTCGTGTTTTGCCGACACTATAATTTTTTATATGCACCTTCGACTTGCCGTTATTTGTGGGCTTTAGCGGCTTTGAATTATGCCTGAATCAACTAATGGATGAAAGTTTTGCGCTTCGTCGGCCATCGTTATCCTTAGGGTGTGTTTAACAACGCGATTAAGTACTTAAAATTTTTAATAATTTTTTAATTAAGTGGGTTTGATAATCCTTAACCTTGTAACACTTATTAATTCTTACCAAAATTAGACCAATATTTTAGTGGACTTACTTAATACTTCTCACTTAATTTTAAATGAAACAGATGGTCAAAAGTTACTGATAGAAATTTTACGTAAAAAAATAATTATCACCATGATGCCGCCATAATTAAATAGCAACACCACATCTACCGTAGTAGAGTCGGTGCCTTTTGCCACCATGTTCCTTTTGCCACCACCACCACAAGTACAACTGCGTAGTCTACGCCGCTACCACCACCATGGTCACCACCAACACCATCATCACCTCGAGGACATCGCCATCTCCACCACTCCATCGCCGCCACCACTACTGCACGTCTATCAAAATCATCTCCATATCCACTATACTACAGTCGCCTCCATGATCATCATGCATCTCCCTGTAGCCACCACCACAATTTTCAATTGCACCTTCACGCACCACTACCGCCGCCATCACCTTTCTGCCATTACCACCACCACTACAACCAACACGAAGTTGGCAAAAAAATTTTTTTACAAAATGAAACAACTTTTCAGACATGTTTTGGTTTATCAAACATGTTAACTTTTTTTTCAGTGGTGAAAATTCAGTTGCTTAAAAATTTTAAATTTTAAGTTTTCAACGCTTAAGTTTTAGTTTTAACAAATAGCCCCTTAGTTGGTTATTATGGGATCATAGAAGAGGAAAATGGTTTATAGTGAAATCCAAAAAAATGCGCTTGGAGATTTGTGCTCCATTATAGCATAACATCGCTTTCTTTGCCCAAAACGAAGATAAAATGGTTACCAATCAAATGCGCACGTCGGCAAAGAAGGCATAAAAGGTCAATGGGTAAAAAGAAAGAGATTTTCTCTATTGACGGGGCCATTTTCTAGATAGATATGGAGCCACCCCTTGCCAACCCCTTCATCCGCCCCTGATTCGGCAGCAGTTTCCTCATATTTCACACCCCACATACACACACAAAAAGCAAGATATATACAAGGATGCAGTGGCCATAAATTAGTGGCATCCACATCACACTGTGACATCTTTTCTGTAACTATTCCCCATCCCCACCCTTAGCCACACGAGACCCTAATAGCAAGAAGCCACCAGCCAATTCCGACCGCTTATAATGGCTTTTGCTGGATATTGTAGCCCTCTTCATGTGCTGGAAACAGTGCTAACACCCCCCACCCCCACGAATCCACGCCAAGTCTTTGGTAAATCAGGGGCCGGTTGATGCCATTTTCCACTTCCATGTACTTCATCCTATCATATGTTGTTTCCAGGGTCCAGTGCAATCGCACGTACCCATCTTTGTGCTGTCAGTTCAGTAAGCTGCGCACTTAATGAGGTTAAGCTAGAGTGTCTGGTGTTGATGACCTCTTGCTTTAGTGGTACGACTCTCACCCTGCTGTATAGGGTGCGTCGGCAGCGTTCAAACCTTGTCAAGGGCGACAGATTCATAGCTGCATATCAGTTCCTCATGGCCCAATTCCTGTAATGTCGCTAGAAATTTAGTAATTATTGTCCGCCTGGAGAAATTAAAATTTTCAGCGCAGCCGACATAATTACAGCGATGTAATGAATGAGTAGAATCTAACTTTTTGAAGAGAACAAACTTTGACTGTTACCTTGGTTGTAGAAATTTTCCTTCAACCCCGTATTGAAATTTTTTACCCCAAATTCTCGGAGTTCCCTTTGGCACCCGGTCTGGAAATATTGTGTATTTTTTTTTTCTTTTTTGGAAAGGGGTCATGCGCTAACTCGTAACTTTATCCAAGCAACACTATCACAGGTCCTTAGAGCACATTCTACCGGCCAGACCCTGAACTCATGTAGATCCTCTCCTAACACTGCAAGTTTATTGGCGTCTTTTGTTTGCATCACGATTGACACGATGGAAATTGCACTGTTATAACCGTTTCGCACAATTTCGACATTAAATCTTAAGCTTCACCATTAAAGACTTGCATCACCTTCAAACAGTCACCTTCCGGCATAATTGTGGAAAATCCTATTTTCCTTTCAGCCCTTGAGCAGGAGCCGTAGCTGCCACTAATTTTGCCGAAACTCCATTTATCATTGGTCGTGCCCTAGTCGCCATAACCTCCCGTTCCTCATTTCTGATGCTAGTTCCTACTCCTCCTCTTCCGGTTTTTGTATTAAAGCTCCCATCAACACTAATCTTGTATAAATCTAGAGGCGGGGGTTACCAAATGGTTGGGGCTAGAATTGTTGCCTCAACATGAACCCTAAGCATGGCCTCGTGGTGCCCAGTCAGAAGAGAGGATGCCATCCCATGTAAAGATCCGGAGTCCCCACATGATTTGCCAAGGACTACTTGGTTTCTGTTATACCATATCACTATACACCATAAAACAGATGTGTATAAATCTAGTTTTGCATGCATAAATTCGAACCATAAGCTGAAATATGATCAAACAATATTCTCTTCATCGATGGACATCTTTTCCAAGATTGAACCCAACCACTCACAGGCACGGAATATGTGCATGGTCGTGTCTACTAGCCCCATTTCTGCAGATTGGGCGTTCCGAATGTATCTGGCACCCCCACCGTGTCATATTGGTTCTGGTTGGTAACGCACCTTTGAAAGATCGCCAAAGCATTGTTTTTGTTTTGTTTCGAATCTCGAGTACACACAAGATTTTTCGAACTCTCTCCTCTCGTTTTCCATCAGATGCTTCTCCCTCCCTCCCTTGTCGCTTTTCGTTCCAAGTTCTGTAGCAGATGCAATAATTTTACCGATGTTCTTTAACTAAAAACTTCATTAATCTTTGCGCCGTGTCAAAATAATCCCATTAAAAAGTAATTGTCACAAGTTCAAAAGCCAAGACTAAATTAAAAGAAAACCAGCTCGTGCAAGCATCTTCTCTCTTTCCCACGTAAGTATTAATTGGATTTCAATCACTTTCTCTGATGAAAAACGAAAAAGAAAAAAAATAAACATACTATAAATATTCACTATCTTCTCTCTTCTTATTAACACTACAGAGATTAAGCCCACAAACACGAAACCAAAAATAGTTTCATTCTAATTTTATTTTTCTATTCGATGCTTTTTTACGGCTTTTGTCCTTTAGTCCTTTTTCTTTTCCTATTTTGTAGCTTATAATCATGACTGTGATGGCCTTTACTCAAGTCAAGAAGCACCACCACCACTTCTTTCGAATTGAATGGAAGGAGAAGAGATCTAGCAACTTCCATATTCTTTCCAGTTAACTAATCCAAGCAAGGCCCGGCTAAGATTTCTCTTTAGGTGGCTCGGCATCAACTCTTTCCCATACAAAAAGAAGGTTACTTTCCATTGTTTAGTGTTAACTTGAGAGCCATAAACTGCCTCTATGTGGACTCATCTATTCTTACAAAGATAAGCCATGCTCAAAATCATCCTCACATGATCTGCGAATCTTGATAGAAATTAAAATTTAAAGTACTATGCTTGAAGGATATATTTGTGGGTACAAATTAAGTACCAAATACATCCATTTTCTTTTTGCCCTACACGACTTTTAGTCTTAGACCCGACTGATCTCCATTCATATATATATCGTGGTCACTTCACTTGAATCTCGTCGAAGATCTTCAAAAGAAATTGCAACTGGCATTTCATTATCCTTTGTATGCCTGAAATATATCCATTGGGTCGTTAACTAATAGCGTACAGGCCACACGGAGCCACTTTTACGAGTGTTCATCAAACACTAGGCTAACCCAATTTTTGTACTACAATGCATGTTCTAAGAAATCTAAGATCCAGATGATGAAGTGCTAACAGTGCAATCAACAATGGCACTTACAAATGCACCCAAACATATTAGAAAAACACAAAAGACAGGTAGAAAGCACCATTGCTACAGATTATGCTACCTTGGCAAAGTTATGAAAATTACGTCCACATATCAACCACTTATCTGAAAATTACTTAACTTATAGTGGCTTACATCATATGCATAAAGTTCCAATCAGCAAAGGGGCGTGCGCACAGCACACAACCAGGCGTACGGTTAGGATTCGAGATCATGACATTAAAATAGTACCAGCAATATCACATAGTTTCTTAGCAAAGGAAAAGGCCTAGTATAAATAATAGTAGTATACACCTAAGTTTCCATGTACCTAGGCCTAGCACTTTACTAGTAGGTAGTGGAGAGCCAAAGAGAGAAAAAGTAGAAAGGAAAAGGAAAGGAAAGGAAAAATGGTAGAAGAAGAAATCAGAAAGGGTCCATGGACTGAACATGAAGATGTTCAGTTGGTTTTCTACGTGAACTTGTTTGGAGATCGACGTTGGGATTTCATAGCAAAAGTTTCAGGTTTGAAGGTGGCGGGAGACAAAAAGTAAATAGGTAGGGTTATTGTGGCATGAGAAAGTTTTTGCAAAAGAGCAAAAATTAACCTCATGGATGGTTTTGTTGTCAGGTTTAAAAAGAACAGGAAAGAGTTGCAGGTTACGTTGGGTTAATTACCTTCACCCTGGTCTTAAACGTGGCAAGATGACCCCCCATGAAGAGCGCCTTGTCCTTGAACTTCACTCCAAATGGGGAAATAGGTACGAGCATACTTCATATTTTTGTTGGTACCCACCTCAAAGCTCTCTCAGTTGATCGTCTTCCTGTTTGTGTAGGGAATTTATTCTGTTAAGACTCTCTGGTTACATGTTTGTTTTTTGCATTTATGTAGGAAAGTGATAAGTTTAGAGAAGAATATAGTGATGTTTGCCTAAAGGTTGTCGATATGTATGCATAATCGTACCATATGGATATGTAGTTTTACCTGAATCATTTATCCTTACATAATCTCATAAAATTGATTGATTCTGATTTCTATTGGGATTTAGGTTTGGACTATCCATGTAATATATAGCGATAATCAGTCAATCATCTGATGCAGATGGTCAAGAATTGCTCGAAAATTGCCAGGGCGAACGGACAATGAGATAAAGAATTATTGGAGGACCCATATGAGGAAAAAGGCTCAAGAGAAGAAAAGGGCCAACATGTCTTCATCATCATCGCTTTCAAATTGTTCTTCCTCATCATCAAGCAGCCCACCAATCACGGGGACGAAGGACCGAAGCTTTTACGACACTGGGGGACTCGATGTGGTAGCAAGAGGAAAGAAGAATATTGACAAAGAGGAGATTGAAAATGGGTGCTCCATGGATGAGATATGGAAGGATATCGCTTTCTCTGAAGATGACACCGTCATCAAACCAGTTTACGACAGCTTCAGTCCAACCTTAGGCTCTCCGATTTGGGACTATTGCCCAAACTCTCTCTGGATGATGGATGATCAAGAAGAGAGTAAGATGCTTTTCCAAGCACGCCTTTAACTGGCTAACTGTTCTTTATTTATTCAGGATCGAGCAAATGCCAAGTGTGCCAACAGTTTGTACAAATACTTGATGTGCCGATGTCCACACACTGGAGCACATACTGATGTGTGTGAACGCCACGGATCCAACGAACCGGTGCAACGCAACAATTGTATTGTACAGTATTGTTTGTACGTCTAGGAGTTTCTCTATCCATAGCTAGTACGTGTTCATATATGCAATAATGTCGTCACGAGGAAGCTCTAACTTGTATAGCTAGCATGCATGGAGTTTTACGCATTACCCAACTGTTGTTGGTTCTCAGGTACCTGGAAACCATCCATACTGTAATCATCTCATGCATAACATGTTATGTATTGTACATGTGCTTGAAGTTTTGCTTTTGTATCAAGCCCTTCTTCTTCCAGAGTCAAAACAATCATCCTCTTCATGTTCATGCTTAGTACGATCATGTGTTTAATTTGATGAGGAGAATGTCGGTTCCGGAAATTAAAGTAATTTTAGCATAAACGCCTTCGCGATAAAGAAGTTTATGGTTTTATATTTGGTCCCTCCCTCTAGGCATCCAGAATGAAGCTTCCCACTTCATCTATCTCCTGCAATTTCCATGGCCTAATCTGTTTTAGTAAAAGACAAGAGAATTCCGACTGTTAGGCAACGTTCCTTTTCTCAGTCGATTGGTTGAATTTGTCATACTTAAAGCTACCACAAAAACTAACTTTAGAACAAAGCAAATACAACTTGTATATAATCTACAACACCAACACGCTGAATAAGTGAAAGGGTGACACTTGATGGTTCAAGAACAAAGGTATAAATTTTGACAGAAAGTAGCAAATACTAGTACTAAATAACAACTCTTTGAATTGGTAACTGTTCCACTCTTGCATTGCATGTGCCAACGGTAGACTATCTTCTATATACGGCTTCAATTTGATTTGCAGATGAGAGAATGACAAGAGTAGATGTTTACATAGTACCGTAGGGGTGAGTATCAAACCGAAGCACTCCAATCCGAACCCGTCCAAAGATTTTAATGGTTCGATTTCACATTTCTCAAATCGATCTCGGTTCGGTTCATGGTTCAATTTTTTGAAACTGATCACAAACTAAACCGAACCGACCTATGATATACTAATATTTTTTTTATATTCATTGATAATATATATATATATATATATATATATATATATATATATATATGGTATTAAGCAAATCTAAAAAAACAAAACCTTAAAGAAAAGAAAATAATAAAAGCAGTTTTAACACAAAAGTCTAGTTATCGATATGTCATGTATATTTTTTTATTCTTCTTTGTAACATATGTCTTGAACAATAGTTAAACCATACAATAATATGAATAGTTAGTTATTGAATGTAACGATGTTATGTGTAATTTAGAAGAAAACTATATCTTCAATTTTGAATAACATTTGGATTCAATAATAGGTTTGTAGAGGGACAACTTTTTAAATGGGCACAAATCGGTTCAAACCAACCAAACCGAACCGTTTAAACTGTCCAAACTGAATCGTCCAAACCTATAGTGTTTGGTTCGGTTCAGTTTAAGATTTTTGAAACCGCAAGGTAGTGGTTTGGTTTGCGGTTTGACCCCCAAACCGAATCAATCTGAATTGCGTTCACCCCTACATAGTAAGGTGACCAATCTTTGCTCACCAGCCAAGTAAAAGATGCGATTGTATGCAACACGTGTCTACATACATCCTCGCGCTGCATGTGCTTCACATGCGAGTTTCCTATGCGCTTCGGCCTCAACATAGGTGTGAAAATTAGGGGCTCAGATGTATGGTGATGGGCTTGTAGGTAGCTCCAGAAGTGCAATACTTTTCACCGGTTGGATCAGAGCCTTACGGTTTTGCCGTTTTCTCAACCAAAAACAAGAAACAAAGTATGTAACAAAAAACTTTATGAATATTGTGTTACCATATATAGCAGGTTTCATAAGTAAATACAACTTCAAGCAAATGCAACTCCGTAGAAAAAAGTTTGTCCTTCAAATCAATCAAGTAAATGAATTAGATTAATATATTACAAATACAATCCATGCCCAGATGGTAATCCACCCACTTGTTTGCCATTAAAAGGTCAGCACTTGTCACCAAGGGAGTGAAAACAACAAATGCCATTCAAACTAAAAAAAATCCACACACACACACACACACACACACACACACACATATATATATATATATATATATATATATATATATATATTACTCCTTAGCTAATTTTGCGGTATATAGTAAGCATAGTAACTTTTGACTAAACAGTAGTACTTCTAGCCTTTAACAATTCAGTTTTGGAAGATAGTGAAGTAGCAACTAATTTCCTTGCTAATCAGGAGTGCTATCCTTAATTAGAAGCTTAACAGAGGTGGCGAATACATGAATAACAGCAAATATGCATCAAATTTGCATAGACATCGAGGAAGCAAATCAAGTTTTCAAGAATTCTGGAGGGGCCATGGCCCCCGCCAACCCTTCCTGCGGTCTACTCCTGGGTCTATTGCGTTTGTATTTTACTTAAAAAATGACGAGTTGTCGAGCTTTCATTAGTTATCACCATAACAATACGTTGAACATCTCTGACTTAAGAATCATCCCTCATAAAGAGAGTAAAACCGCCATCATCTACAAAGATATTTTCTAAGTATAAAAAAAGTGGTCGGTTTTTCTATAAGCGTGGGTTCAATGAGGCACATTTGAATAAACCAAGTGGTTGTTATTAAAAAATAATAGGAAATGATTATTATATAAAGTAGTGGCATTACTGCATTATATTAACCTGAAAGGGATATTTAATTAAAGGCCAACTTAACTGGGCCTAATTATGATGGTACATGTGAAGGGCTTCTGCCTGCTTTTCAGGAGTGTGGTCCTCATAAGTTGTTACTGATTGACTACCCAAGATTGTATTAAGGCAAAAGTGGTTAGCCATGGAAATATATTTAAGTATTCAATTAAATATGATAATTACTATATATATATATATATATATATATATATATATATATATATATATATTCATTTGGGTGTTCACCACTAAGAGTGTGACACAAAAGGCTAAAGCAAATTGGATGGACGTTATCTTTCCAGTGATGACCATACTTTTGACGTGCATATCTGCTTAATCAATTTCCCAATCTTGCCTATTAACTTGTGGAGACCCCCAAAAAAAATATTGCTGCTACCCAAGAAAAGAAGATTTGGAAACGCAATCAGATTCTCTAAAGGAGTTAGTCTTGGATACTGTTGTATATTTGCTTGAGGTTTCATAAATTATAGCAAAGACACGAAGATTAAATCAAAGTCTTCATACATAAAAAAAAAAAAATATTAGATGGTTCGGAATCGATGATTCCAAATATATTTGGCCTTCTTTGATTTTGACTTGACAACTCAGCATCGTTACATGCATTATTTTCTACTGCACCTTATGAGAAAATTTAGACTTTAGCGGAATCGGTTGTACTCATGACGAAGTTGCTATGGACGCCTCCGCTGTTAAACTTAAGGTTTGGCTCAGGTGTGTAGTTATTCTGAAACATTATAAGCCTCGTTCAAGTCTTGGTTTTCATGATCGGATCATGATGGGTGAATCGGTTAAGTGGCGTTTCCTCTCTTCAGCCCAAGTGGAATTCTGATGGGTCTTCTATCGATCGTTTGTGCTCTAACATAGGTCTTATTATGGAATATTCTCAAATTATTATCGCAAAGGCACCAATATGTTGGTAGGCGTTACTGCTCGTTGGGATGGTATGCATACTTGTGAGAAGCATCGTATTAGATCCTACAAAATAGAATCAAATTCTAAAATCCTGGTGGATGCTATTTAGATTATCGTTCTCCTCCCTTTCATGTCACTTATATCATTGAAGAATCCAAAAACCTTTTTCTCCCTCGATATCTCTATTTATTATATTTTGGTGAAAGATGATATAATTGCAAATTGTTTAGCTGCTGCTGGCTATGCTCACAACGCTAGTAACTATCGTCTTCTCTGGCATCTTCCAATGATTGCCTTCTTGCTTATTGTATGGATCGTAGTGACATTTATAATTACAGATGCCATTAGTTATTTTAGTTATTTTTCAAGGGTAAATTTTATGTCTCCCCCCCCCCCCCCCCACCCACCCACCCAAAACAGGTGGTATTTCTTATTTCATCGGCCTTCCTAATTCAACGAATTATCCAAAAATATACAGCAACAACTGACAAGAAATGCAGATTTGAGGGTAATGTCAAGGGTTATGCATGATTGTAACGGACTAATCAAGAATAGGACTCTGAAGTTCACTTCATAAAAATACGAGTCACCATGGCACACGCGATGCGTGTACGAAAATAAAATTAATGGTTCAAATTTTGTTAAAAGAAAAAATCAAACATCAGGTATACGTGTTTATTGTCATATTCAGTAAAATGAATCTTAAATAACAGAAAATAAGTTAGTCATACGTGTCCAAAAACAAGTTAGCAAAATATTATTATCGTATTAAACTTGGCCTTTAAATTTTTTTAATTATATTTTCTGATGAATTTTAACTTGTGAAAACTAAACATATTTTTGTAGGTAACTACTTACCAATCAAGAGTTTTATTTTGTATCATTTTTTTAAAAATTTCTTGGAATGCCACTTGTCATCATTGTAGGTTGGTAGTTATGTAATATCAAAAAAGTGTTACACCAAATCAAGTTTTAGCATAATAAGTAGTATAGATGAAGCTAATAAGGCTTGAAATTGTAAACGTGTTTGTCTTATTTAATTCTCGTGCAAATCAAGCCAAACAGATAGCATTACTTCTTTTATTCATTGAGCTTTAATACATCAAACAATGAGCTTTAAAAATTGCTGAAATTTAATCTAATTTGCTGTCTCTCACTAGATTAGTTTGGTTCTTCTTTAGGACCACAATCAGTGTTAGCTATCACGGCGCCCGAAACCTCCATGAACAACGACTATAACTAAATGGCCTTATATCACCGGAATTCCTCAAAACAAAACGAAGCAATTGCGAGACAAATGGGCTTCGAGGTTTCAAAAAGGTTAATAACTTATTAGTATGAACCCCATGTCTGTTACCGTTGTTATATTTTCTTCATTTCTTCCTACTTGTGTCGTTGTCAACAAACTCTTTCGTCACTAATTTGACACTTTACTTCATTCACTCCGATTACGTAAAAAAGAGGCGAACCAACGCACACAACTCACTTTAAAGTAGATAATACAACGGCAACAATCAGTAGTATATTGCTTATCTTTAGAGGTACACAGTCTGAAGTAGAGATACAAGTGTACAACACCATTTGATGAATCAAACTTTAGAAGTATATAACAATAAATTCATTATCTTTTTATCTTTATGTAGATGCACTGAGAACAAAGTGGGAAAAGTGGGCAAAAGCCCACTAGTAGGTGTCCCCAGCCGACTTCCACAACAACAATATGCAATGGGCGTATTGTTTGACTTGAAGAGAGTTAACAAGCAGCCAGTTGATAAAGAAAAGGGACTTTCACGGGGGACAGGAATTCCTACTGAGTCGCCTCTACACAAAAGCTAAAAATTTCTACAAAAAGACAACTTCATCGCATTATTATTCTATAGAATGAAAACGTGGTCCATACAAAAGAATGTTCAACAAACTGGCACAAATACTGAAAATCAATAGAGGAACAAGCGTTTTGAACCTTGCAAGCATGGTTGTTACAACCGGACTGGATTGAACAATTGGACCCCTTTAACCGTAAATTGGTGAGTTTAGCGGTTTGATTCTTAATTTGGACTAAATATGCATAAGGACCGGATGACGTACCATAAACCGGACGGGTTCGGCATTTTTTGGGTCAAATGGATCGCTAAGCGGGTTAAGACGCATGTACACATATACATTAGGAGTAAAATACTCATGTTGAACCTGGGATGTTGTGCAGGTACACAGATAAACAACATAGTTAAAAAAAATAATATCTATCTCTTGGATTTGATACTACTTTTCCTCATTTTAATTATTTTTTGGTTTGGAGTTTAAAGTTTGCATGAATTTAACCACAGTAGTTAGCTTCAATCTTGAAAGTTGTACATCATGGACTTAATCAAGTAATTTCTTTTTAAGTTATAATTTTAATTGCTCTAAATTTATATATTTAAAATAACAAACTTTGGCTCCTATCCGGATTGTAGGAAGCTTCCTACAACCCCATGTTTAGTGACAATTAACAGTGCACCGTAAACCACTACCTTCGTTGTGAGAACCAGTGCGGTTTTTATTACAATGCTTACATATAATCCAAGTCCTTAAAAGAAAAGAATCAACAAAGAAAGGTCCCTACTTGAAGCACAACTTTATTGATGTAAACACAACTTGCCACATCTCGGGCTAATTGTTACAAAGCAGGTCGGCCCATAGTTGGTGAGCGGACAGAAATTTGGAAAATATCAAAGCCCAAGAACTACTTGGGGCCGGACTGCTTAACTGGGAATAGGGGCCTCCCACCACAATAAAAGGAAAGCAAATGGCTAGAGAGTTTGACTATTCCCACTCCAGTATTGTATTGGAAAGAGAGGAAATGGTATTGCCCACTTTGATCGTTTGATCCTTTCTGGAGTGACGATAGTTTTTGCTGGCCTCAAACTATTTTGGGTTTTTTCGGAGGTTGTTTTAAATTTGAAGATTAAACAATTACGTGGCGTCGCGCTAGTGTTGTCCCGAAAGCTATCTCAATTACATTACTTAATGCAACTGCAATCCAAGGGTCGAGTTGAGTAACACATCTCTGACCTTACAAAGAAGTTGTTTATGCGTTTCACGTTTGTTGAATATCACAATAGAGAAACAACTCTATGATGCGACATCACGCCCTCTTAAAATAAATCCTTAAAAAGCATTTGTCTCCTTGGGCAAGGTTAAGGACTTCAAATTACGCGATTGTTTTTTTCGCAACAACGTCAAAATGATGTTTTCTCTTGGCGGTTGGATAGAGTTACAATGATGTGGTATCTATTTAGTAATTTTTTGAAGGATTTCAAGTCAAAAAGGTTCCAACGAGAGCCACACTTGGATTTCACTCCTTGCATCGTATTGGGAATGAATGTTCTTTTATTTGTCGTTTGACTGGTCATAGTCACTGTGGGAGAGATAAGATATTAATATGACACTTGTAGTTTATATAAATAAAGGCATAAAGAACACATTACAAGAAGGTGAGCCTTTCTAAGAAGCAAAACAAATCCTACTTCCACTTTCAAAAACCCTATGCCCTCGTTGTCTAAGCTAAGCTAATAAAAGAGCAATTTCAAATCTAAAAATCGCAAACAACAAAATGCAACCATTTCATTATGTATAGGAAGGGTCATTAGACTAGAAGTTCTTTATAGCTGAGTCTCTGTGTTAGAATGGACGGAAAACAAGGTGGCCTATGGTTTGCCAAAAAAAAGTATATGTGAAGGAGGTCCCATCACATACGTAGGTAGTACCTAAATAAGTACCACGTGTTTTCTCTGTAAAATGATACATATTGATATCGACGATACCGTTTCGATTGAGTCTCAGATTTTAAATCAATTAGGTAATACTCATTCACTACGAGACTAAGAAAAATATATAGCAATCAAATTGTTTGACGTTTATATTTCAATAAAGCTGCTTATTCTAGAATAAGTCGTTGGTTCTTATACAGTGGCATCAAGAACAAATAATTTATTCAATTGAAGTACTCCCTTTTACAACTATTTCATTAACGTGCATTTGTAGAAGAATAAAATGTTTGTTTAAGAATAAGTTTGGGGGGTTTTGGGTCGGGGAGGTGGAGGGGGGGGGGGGGGTTTATGAATGCGGCGGTACATCATATATACGAAAGAATTTGATGAACCTCTAAGAAGAAAAGGAAAAGTAAACTGAAAATGCGATGAAAATTGAAGGGAGTAGAGAGTTAGTAAGAAAGATTTTATAAATTATGATGAAAATTGTGATAAATAGCGGTGTTGCTGCTAAAAATATGCTCCGCTCAAATTTCGGAACCCGAGTCTGGACCGATGACCTGCAAGACAGAAAACGAGTGACCGCCGGGTGGGGTTCCCAGCGGAGAACTCTCTGATGCTTAAGTCAGAGCGCAGCTACAGAATAATAACTGTGAAAAAGCATGAAAGACATAATGTGTATCTGTATGTGTCATTGTCTCATACCTGGGGGGTAGACCCCTTTATATAGTGGTAGGAAGATGAGTCATAGTAGGACTGGTCTATGAACAAATCTAATCAGGATTGTATTAGGATCGTAGAGAATCATGTGTCTATCTCTGATGATAGAGTTAGAATCCTGATAATATAATTATCAATCTCCCAGTTTGATTGGGATTGCCGGGTATTCCCCAATTTATTAGGAGTTATATTTGAGTTATATCATAAGCCCCCCATTTCCTTAGCCAAAATGTTTAGCTGATGAAGTTTATACCTGGTGTCTCGAGACACGTATCAGATTTGTAAGGGATATTCCACCCACTTGTATGGGTAACAATATTTCTCTCCTCCATGTGCTCGGACCTAAGCTCTTGGGAGCTTAAGCCTTGGAACTATGCCCAAGTAGTACGCTAGAACCCTGGCTCTCGAGAGCTAAGGCTTAGAATATCACCTGAGTAGGCTATTCGGAATCATCTTTGGAAAGACGAATCATGGGATCTCGAGATCCTTTAGAGGTTGTGCCCCACGGTAGCCTTTCTCGGGAGAGGACACAAAGCTGTGCATGCAAGTTGTTACATGTGCTAAGTGTTTAAATGTCCCCTCGAGGGGTCACCTCTCATTTGAAGGGTGTTCATTTTGTGCAAGTGTGTGTTTTTTAACTCGAGCCGACCACATCATGCTTGCGTTTTACTTTGACGTGAACTCCTATCATCAGCTAAGAGCTGGCAAAGAAGCCTCGCACTCACACTTGGTTAGGTTTTGAATTGACAAAGAATGGTGGGGGGATAAAGTCCCATAGTCCTTTGTCGTTTCACGGGTTAGAACTATAGCTAAACCGTTCGAATAGAACTCGAGCTCTATCCTGTCACCCTTGGGGGTGTTCGTCCCTCGAGGGACCGTATCAGAAAGCTAGTGGAACATAGAGTTCTGGTAAGTGCCTTCGAGGGCTGATGGAGCGCGGAGCTCATGTAAATATACCCTCGGGGGTTTGACGGAACTTAAGAGTTCTCATCGTACGGGCCTTCGGGGGCGGATGAAGTTCAGAGCTCATGCAAATACCTTCGAGGGTTTGACGAAACTTAAGAGTTCTTGTCGTACGCGCCCTCGGGGGCGGATGGAGCTCAAAGCTCATGTAAATATACCATCGGGGGTTTGATGGAACTTAAGAGTTCTCGATGTACGCGCCCTCAGGGGCGGATGAAGCGCAAAGCTCATAATAATACCCTTGAGGGTTTCGGTCAAAGCAACTTGTTATCGTTGAGATAAATAATAAGGCGCGGGGCATTGAGCCCGTAATATGGTCGCTGCAGTGATCCTCCATGTCTGCTTGATTGGACGAGCATATAGAGCTAGAGGACGCGGAGTCTGTCGCAATTTATCAATATACTGAGAAGCAACTAGATTTAGTTTGCTGGTCGCATGAGCTTGAGCTTGCAGTTATACTGGCATATTATTAGTGATGCTTATTAGCAGAGGCTGACGATATGCTCTGATTCACTGATCGAGGTCACTGTGTGACCAAACATCACAAGATAATAAGAAATGCCGAGTCGGCAAGATGCTGCAGCAGAAGCCCTAGGCGTGACTTCAAGTCGCAAGGTGCTGCGAATTTCTTCCTTGCTTATGAATTGGTTTATACGTCATTGTTGATGCTCGCAGGCATAGTTTAAACCCTTGCAAGAAATAAAAGTACGTGACTGAAAAAACAGCTTTTAAAGCTATAAAGCATATAATAGTGCAACTATGTTTTTAACACAAAATTAGAGCGGTGTTCAGACACCGTGGCCCCATTAGGGTTTTGTCGATTAGCTGACAGGGGTGTGCTGCACTGCGTGTTACAGGTGAGCTTAAAACGTCAAAACAGTCGGAAGCCCCAATTTGTGACGTGCTTGCACCACTTGATGCAATTGCATGATGCTAGACCAAAAATAGGTCTAGCTATAAGTGCACTGGAAGTAGCCTTCGGAAGGCTTTGCTAGCGCTAAAAATTATAGTCGTTTTATTATTAGCGACGGATATGCACTATCAAAAATGCACAAATCCTTTTAAAGAATGTGCAGCATGTTCAGTTCAATTGTGCATTCTAAAAGCTTAATGCTAAAAATAGCTTATAGCGTATGCCAAATAAATTAGGCCATGTAGGCCTTAAATCTAAATAGGCCTTTGTTGACCGGTTAAAAGTTCAAAACTTTTAAACAGAGACTCTTGGGTCTTTAAACATAAATAGACTTTTTTCGCAGGCAAAAAGCCTAATAGTCTTAAAAATCTGGCATATGTCTAATAAAAAAGACCATATGGGTCAAAAATATAAATATGCTTTTTGTGCTGGTTAAAAACCTTAATACTTTTAAAAGATGTGGCATGTGCAAAATAAAGGAGACCCCTTGGGTATTAAACCTAAATACCCATAATTATGGGGTAAAAAAGTTTAAAACTTCAAAAAGTGGAAGAATGCACCTTAATGAATCTCCCTATTCTTTTCCTTTGACCAAAAGGCAACAACGAAGGTAGATCAGACCATCAGACGAAGGCGGCAGCGCCATGACATGGCAGCGATGGCAGGTCCGACAACTACTGCTAGTGGCAACCTCGGGGGCGCTGCTCATCAAGGTCTCGGTCGGCGTCATCGGGGGAGAAGGAGGAACTGGTGGCCGTTGCGGTGGTTACGTCATCTGGCAGTGGCTGCGTTATAGATCCGGCGGCAAGCTTGTCTTTTCTTCCTTCTTCTCTCTCTCTCGACCAAAAGTTAGGTGGCGCGTTAGTGGCACGGCGATGGCGCACTAGCGATGTTGCTAGTAGTGGTCTCGGCCGGCGATCTTGACGGAGTGGTGCCGTCACTTGTGGTTGCGATGGACGAAGCTGTTCCCACTCCTCGGTAACACAGATCTGAGGGGAAGGAGGAGCCAGTGGCTGCTTATCGCTATGATGACGACGCCTACTGCTCGTGGCGGATACGATGGCCACTAATTGTGGTGGACGACGGCGACGATTTTCTTGTGGCTGCATTGCTAATTGCTTTTTGCTAAAGCCGTTAGTAGTATGTCGGCGACGGCACTGATCAACGCTATCGTTGGTCTAGCTGGTGACGAGGCTAACTGCCGCTCATCACGGTGGTGGCATCTCGACGGCGTGAGTCCGATGGTGGTGCCGCTACATCTTTCTGTTTTCTTTTTTCTTTTGGTGGTTGTTGTTCTGCGTTGGGCAGAGAAAGGATCTTCAGACTGTGACAGTCGGCGGTGAATGTCTTGTGATGGGAGAAAGGCGCCGTTTACAGCAGCCTTTTTGCGGCGATGGTAGATGGTTCATGGTGCCCGCGACTCTGTAGGTGATGATTTCGATAGTGCCATGGTTGCACGGGCGTGGACCTGCCCACGTAGTTGCTGTTGAGGTATGTGGTGCCGCTGCTGTTTAGGGTTTTACCCATGACGGCAGAGCGGCGTTGCGGTGCCTTTTTCCATGTTGAAACTTTTTTTCAGAGGTGTCGTCGGTGACTTGGAGGCACTTTGTCAGTTCTGAATTTTCTTCGAACAATGCGTTGTATTTTTGTGACGATAATTCAATTTGGAAACCTGTGATAGCGGCGGTTCTGTCGGTGGTTCTGACACATTGTCGCATGCAGTTTGGGATACACCTATTGAATTTTCTTGAAGTCAAACGACTAGGCTGGCGGGTCCCACGGATGGCGCCAATCTGTTGCTGCTAAAAACATGCTCCGCAGTAAATTTCAAAACCCGAGCCTGGACCGATGACATGCAAGACAGAAAACGAGTGACCGCAGGGTGGGGTTGCTGGCGGAGAACTCTCCGATGCTTAAGTCAGAGCGCAGCTACAGAATAATAACTCTGAAAAAGTATGAAAGACACAATGTGTATCTGTATATGTCATTGTCCTATACCTGGGGGGGGTAGACCCCTTTATATAGTGGTAGGAAAATGAGTCATAGTAGGACTGGGCTATGAACAAATCTAATCAGGATTGTATAAGGATCGTAGAGAATCATGTGTCTATCTCTGATGATAGAGTTAGAATCCTGATAAGATAATTATCAATCTCCCAGTTTGACTGGGATTGCCGGGTATTCCCCAATTTATTAGGAGTTATATTTTAGTTATATCAAGCGACAAACTTGAACTTGGAAGAAGTTACAGAGACTTTGAACGATATAATGGGCCCTAGGACTTTTATCTGTTTAATTTTTATATGATCAATTTACTAATTACTCAATAAATTTTGTAAGTTTTATATTTCTTAAAGAACCCGCATGAAGTACATTATCTCGGCCAGTTCAATCGGTACAAAGCGATATTTTGACCAAAAATGAAATGTAAAGGGTTATTATAATGATGGAAGGTAAAAGTAGAATTTACCCACCGATGATTCTGATACAGGTACATTATTGATAGTTATGTCTCGTCGTTTGCGATTCTCCACATATGTACCGTGTAGTCAATAAAGGGATAATTACAAAAAATCCTGAGATTAGGGTGAAATAGCTAAAGACACTAAGTTTCAAAATATATCAGCCGTGTCCTTCCATCGTTGATTCTTTAAAAAATCGTACATTTTGATGATGTCACCAGATACTTATACTACCCTTATTACATATTTAAACCCTATATTTTTTTTTTTTCAAATTTGTGTTTTTTCCTTCTTTGATAAAGTAAGGATTGCATTTAAGGTTGAAACCTTAACTCTCTCTCTCTCTCTCTCAAACTCCCCCCACCCCATCGCAGCCAACCACCCCTTCGTTGCCCCACCTTCCCCCCACCCCCTCCCTCACATCATCGCCATTGATGGAGAGGTGACGCTGATGCCGCTGACTTTGGCTTGATCGTGGCCTCCACCGTCGATGATGCCTTCATAGTGCCGCCTCTTGTGATCGTCGAGCGCCTGGCCGATCGGTCGCTTCAAGCGCTTTCCTAGAACCACCAACCACCGTCGACGCCGTCGGCGTTAAATAGTCGTTGTAACCGTTCGGCGCGATGAGGCTGGTGGAAGGTGTAACAACGGGACTGGTGATGGGAAGGACTTGCGACAGATGGCTGGTGGTGTTGCGATCGTGTTGAGGTAGTGTGGTTAGAGTTGTAGGGGGGTAAGAGAGAGATTATGGAAGAGATAAATGAATGACATTTGAAAAAAGTAGATACCTAAGTCATGGGCAATTTGGTCTTTTTACGTTAAACCATTATGTATTTGAGTATTCTGCTTGGTCAAAAGGACATACGTGTTACAAACTAATGGACACGCGTGTAATTTACCATAACTTTAAGGATTTTGATGTAATTATCCCATCAATAAAATTGTCTCTTGATAAAAAAAATATTAAAAAAAACTTGAATTAAGAATAAAAATCTTTTGAACTTCGACATCAATATTAGGTAGCGAATTGAATGCTCATTTTCTGAAATTAATGGCACTGCATCATAGCATAACACTGCATCAAATTATACAACTCCAATGAATATCTTGTTGCAGCCTGTTAACACAGATTGATAGAAATTAATGGCGCTACATCATAGCATAGCGCTGCATCAAATTATACAACTCCAATGAAAATCCTATGTCCTTGTTGTCTAAGCTAAGCTATTAAAGAGCAATTTCATAAAAATAACACCAAAATTTGCAAAAAGGAATGGTTATAACCCGCATTAGTTTTTTAACAAACTGATTTTTTAAGATCTAAAAAGTGCAAACAACAAAATGCAACGGTTTTCATTATGTGTAAAAAGGCTCATTAGAGGCAGAGCCTCTGCCTTCCCCCGTCTATCTTCTGGCCCAGATCCAACGCCTAATTCTCAGCCCATCGCTACTCAGTCCTTTGAGGCAGAGCCTCTGCCTTCCCCCGTCTTGTCCTCACCAGACAAACCTCAATCTCCTTCTCCCCTGCCTTACCAGTCCCCTTCAGCGTTCCATATCCGGGTTCCATCATCTGTGGATTTACAGTTGGTAGATGAATCACGACAGTCACAAATTTAGACCTTGGGCACTTATTTGGGTTGGCCTTAATTGAGCTTCACTCCGTGTAACCCTTGCTCAGGATCCTTGTCCTCCTCTTCGTCTGTGGTTTCTCATAAAAGGTGTCGGGATTGGAACTCCCAGGTAACAGAGGGAGCACCTGCGGGAAAAAAGCTTATTTATTGGCTCACTGTTCCCATGTGCCGCCCTTGACAGATTGGGCTAATCCTATTGTCCTGGACTCTTCCTCATCCTCGTCTCATTCCTCTAGTTCTAGGAAGCGCACCCGTCCGGATAATGATAGCCCTGCCCTCGTCAAATTTCGTTTGAAAAAGTTCAAGCTACTGTCGGTGCACCCCTCAGTACACCCTCCAGGTTTCTCTTTGGCTTCTACTTCTACTCATGTAGCTTGTTCTATGTCTGCTAGCTCTTCTTCTAGCATGTCTGATTCAATTTATTGTCCTTTGCATTCTGAGATGTATTGGTTGTATAATTATGAGCCTTGTTTTGTCACCTCTGTTAGTGAGGCTGGTTTGGGTGTTAGGGCTTTGGTGATTGGGCCTTACCAATCACTGATCTTCCAATGATCATCCTGTCTTGGAACTGTGGCGGATTGGGTCAGGCTTCCACAATCCTTTTAGTCTCGTCTTTGATCCCTGCTCATAATTCAGATATCGTTTTCCTTATGGAGACACGTACTTCTATTTGTAAAGCTTATTTGCTTTTTTGTAGTGCTGGGTTTGTAAATTATGTTGGCTTTGATCCTGTTGGATTGAGCAGTGGTTTATGACTAGGCTGGCACTCTCCTGCCTGTCTGACCATCTGTAGTGTTCATCATAACCTCATCATTTCTACCTCGTTTGGGCCTGAGGACCAACCTGTTAGTTTTGGTTTTATCTATGGGAACCCTCACGTTAACTTCCGTAGGCCTACTTGGGAGTTTATTGCTTCTGCCCTTGAGGGGTTCTCGGACTTTGTTATGTTTATGCGGAGATTTTAATCAAGTTTTAATCCCGGAAGAAAAAAACCGGGCATAACTCCCATTTTATTCCCGGGGTTTAATGTTGTAGAGATTTTTTGGAGCAGTTCCATCTTTTAGATATTAGTTGGGCAGGGGCTTCGTTTACCTAGGCCAGTGGTTCTCCTGAGCACGGTTTTGTGTATGAAAAATTAGACAGAGTGACGGCTTCTCCTTCCTAGTTACTTCTATTTCCCTCTGCTTTGGCGCGAAATTTGGCCATTCAACGTTCGGATCACGCTCCAATCCTTTGCATCACTATGCCGCTTCTCCGATCATACCCGACTGCTCATCATTTTGAGGCCATGTGGCTTTCTGACCCCCGATGTTTCCCCCTCATGCGTTCAATTTGTAGTTATCCCCCGGTTGGGTCCCCTTATTTCAGTTGATGCGATGTTTGAAAACAAACCTTAATTGTCTACACGCTTAGAGTCTTAGTCGGTTTGGCAATTTGTTTGCTCAAATCAAATCTCTTTAGGCCTCTTTGGTGGTACGGCAAGGAAGAATTGCTTCCTCAAAAGAATGTCGGTGTATTGACTTTCAAGCTCGGTGCCGACTCGATTTTCTGCTGGAGAGTGGGCGTGTTTTTTAGGCCCAACGTTCGAAAATTGCATGGTTAGATGGTGGAGATCGAGATTATTCCATACCTCGAGTCTTATTTGTTGTCGCTGTAATCACTTCCTCTCCCTCATGGATGAGGAAGGCCAAGAGTTAGTTGACATTGAAGCTATCCGTAACCACTTGGTTTCCTTTTTTGTCTGCAAATATACCCGGCCTTTACCTATAAATTCATATCAGAGTGGGTCGTCTGCGTACCTTAGTAGTCTCCCGCTGGCTATGCTTTTGCCTTCCCATTTGACCCGCCTCTCTTAACCCTTCACCCCTGAGGAAATAAGGCTTGTAGTCTCTCAACTTGGCCGCTTCAAGGTCCCTGGGCCTGACGATATTTCTGCGGTTATTTTTCAACGTTGTTGGGGCATTTTGGGGCAGTTGGTTTCTCAATCTGTGTTTTTCTTTCTTCATTCTGGCCATATGCTCCGGGAGACGAATTTTACCTTCATCTCTCTCGTTCCCAAAAACCCCTCTCCGATGGGTGCTTCTGACTACCGACCGATCAGCTTGTGCAATGTGATCTATAAAATCATTTTGAAGCTGCTGGTTAACCGGCTTCATCCTCTCATGAATGACCTTGTTTCGCCATTCCAAAATGCTTTTGTACCAGGTCGTAGCATTACTGACAATATCCTTCTCGCCCAGGATCTGACTGATTACGTTCGACGTCGAAAAAAGGGGGTATCATTCTGATGGCACTTAAGCTGGACATGAGCAAAGCATTTGATAGCCTAAGTTGGGAGTTCATTCGGGCTGTGCTTTTTAGATTGGGGTTCCCTCCTCATTGGGTACAGTTGATTTTCCAGTGTGTTTCTACGGTTTCTTATTTCGTTTTGGTTAATGGGGCAACTACCCCTAGCTTTATTCCTAATTGTGGTATTAGGCAAGAGGATCATTTATCCCCTTACCTTTTCATTATGTGCTTTGAGGTCTTTTCGGCGGCTCTTAGTTCAGCAGAACCAAAGGGGAGAATTGTAGGTATTAAAACAGGTAAATGTTCCCCTCCTATTTCTCACCTCATGTACGCTGACAACTTATACATGTTCCTTCGTCTTCGTAAAGATATTCGCCAAAGTTTCACTGTAGTAAAGGATGTGCTTGCCACTTATTTTCGATGGTCTGGTCAATCTGTCAACCGGCAAAAATATGCTCTCTCAATCAGTTCTAATGCCTCTCCCTCGATCAAATCCTTTATTGAGTCAGCTTTTGATTTTAAGGCTTCTCCATCCTTTGGAAAGTATTTGGGTATTAATCTTGATGTGGCGACACAGAAAAAAGATGTTTTCCACAGCATTGTGGCTTGCGTTCAGGACTGTTGTGCTCACTGGTTGGGTTTGCTTCTTAACAAAGCTGGAAGGGCTACCTTGATCCAGTCTGTCCTCTTCTCCCTCCTTGTCCACTATATGTCAGCGTACAAATTTCCATCTTCCTTTTGTTCGCAATTAGATCAAATCCTAGCTCGTTTCTGGTGGTCGAGGGAAGCCAACCATAAGTCTATTCATTAGGTTTCCTGGCCCACTCTTTGTTTGCCTAAAGGCCTGAGAGGCCTTGGTTTCCGCAACTTTAGCCTGTTTAACCAAGCTCTGTTAGCTAAGTAAGCTTGGAAGATTTGGACATACATGTCTTCTCTCGTGGCTAGAGTTTTAAAATGTCGTTACTTTTCATCCAAAAATTTCCTCGATGTTCATCAGACGCGTGTTGGCTCATAGATTTGGCGCAGCATTTTGGTGGGGCAACGCTCGTTAAAACAGGGACCTCAATGGCATATTGGTGATGGGCGGAGCATTTTTGTCTAGATGGACTAGTGGTTGCCTCACATGGCTCCGTCTCGGTTACAAGCTTTTTGCCTACCTGCCTATGGCCACCTAAAGATTCACCACCTATTTCTTCCACTCTCTCACATTTGGAACCTTAGTCTGCTTCTTCAAATCTTCTCATCCCATATTGTTACTCAGATCCTTAGCCTGAAGCTTCTTCCTGGAAATTCTTCAGATGTTAGGTTTTTATCAAATACATGCCACTGGCTCTTCTCTGTTCGAAAATGCTACCTTCGCTTAGTTCAAAGTAAGATGCATGTGACGGGGGCTATAGTGGTTCCACCTCGCATCTGGAAAAAACTCTGGAAACTCCCCTTCCTTGAAAAGTTCAAATATTTTCTTTGGCAGCTTATCAATGAATGATTGCCTCTCATCTCGGAGTTGTCTAAGTGAAGATGCCATGTTCTTGACCTATGTCTCCTTTGTTCCTTATCTTCGGAAACTCATTCCCACCTCTTCCTCTCATGTCCACCTATTCTTCGACTTTGGCAGTTAGTAGGTGGGCCTGATTGGACCGAGGCAATTAATTTTCCATCTTTGAGATCTTGGTTGTCCCACTGGCTGCTTAAACCCCTTTTCTACCGTCCTAGTATCCTTTACCAGTTCCTTTGGATCGTTGTCATCTTTTGGCATGCATGGACTAGTCACAAATGCTTTAGTTTTCAAACAGGAGCGGTTTTTGCCCATCAAGCTCTCATCAGCTAGCGCGTTCCTCCTTCCATAATATTTGTGTGACTCCTACTTTCTTGCATTGCCTCCAAAAAATTTCCAAGTGGGATCGTGTAATTCATCCTCATACCTCACCCCCCTTTCCTCTCTTTTGTTCACTTCCACCGTCCTCTTCGCCCCCTATTTTTTTTCACTCGATTGTCGTTTTCACCCCCATCCTTATGTTCCATTTCTGTTATGGTTACTTCTGAGCATCAGCGTTTTGGTATTGGTCTGGTGTTACAAAACTCTACATGGGAACCGTTCGCGGCTCGATCTATGGCCTTATCAGCTACTGATCCTTGTCATGCTGCTGTTTCTGCTATTCTTTATACTCTATATTAGATTTTAAACTTTAACTTACTGCATATCACCTGCTTTCTTTCACCCTCTGAGGTCACCCACCAGGTTAATTAATGATAGTGATGCTCAACCAGCTGTAGGTAGCCTTTTTTTGGGCAGGATGCCTAGCTGCTTCAGAAAGCTGCACTCGTTGTATATCGCCCAGGGTAAAGACAATATGATGTCCTTATCCTCAGCTTTGGCCTATTTTGCTTGTAAATTTACGCAAGGAAGTTCGTAGGAATGGGCAGATCCTTGTATAGTTCGTTGTACCTCTTATTTTGACTCCTAGTTTTGCCTTGTGGTGTTTTGTTCTTGTAGCAGCTGTTTTGGTTTTTTGCCTTTTAAGGATGGGGCTGTCATCCTTTTTTTTTTTTTTTTATCTCTTGTATCTGAACCTTGTATCTCCTTTTCTCCTCTTGGTATATATCTTCTACTTTCAACCAAAAAAAAGGCTCATTAAAAGTTATTTATAGCTGAGTCTATGTGTTAGAGAGGACGGAAAACAAGGTGGCGTATGGTTTGCCAAAAAATTATTTACGAAGGAGGTCCCATCACATAGTTAGGGAGTACCTAAATAAGTAATTCAATTTTAAACCAGTTAAATAAATATATAATACTCATTCATTACGAGACTAAGAAAAATATATGACAGTCAAATTGTCTGACGTTTTTATTCCAGTAAAGGTGCTTATTCATAGAATAAGTCCTTTGTTCTTATGCAGTGGCATCAAGAACAAATACCCTATTTAATTGAATTACTCTCTTTTACAACTATTTCATTAGCGTGTATTTGTAGAAGAATAAAATGTTTGTTCAAGAATAAGTTCTTGAGGTGTGGGTGGGTCTGAGAAAAATAAGGTATTTGTTTTTATTCCGGTAAAGCTGCTTATTCATAGAATAAGTCGTTTGTTCTTATGCAATGACATCAAGAACAAATACCTTATTGAATTGAATTACTCTCTTTTACAACTATTTCATTAGCGTGTATTTGTAGAAGAATAAAATGTTTGTTCAAGAATAAGTTCTTGAGGTGTGGGTGGGTCTGAGGGGGGGGGGGGGTACATCATATATATGAAATAATCTGATGAACCGTTAAGAAGAAAAGGAAAAGTAAACGAAAATTGAAGGGAGTCAAGAGTTAGTAAGAAAGATTTTATAAACTATGATGAAAATTGTGATTTAGAGTGGCAACTAGAACTTGGAAGAAGTTGCAGAGACTTTGAACAATATAATGAACCCTGGGATTTTTATCTTTTTTGTTTTTAAATGGTCAGTTTACTAAGCCGCTTATTCATAGAATAAGTCGTCTGTTCTTATGCAGTGACATCAAGAATAAATGCCTTATTTAATTGAATTACTCTCTTTTACAACTAGTTTATTAACGTGTATTTGTAGAAGAATAAAATGTTTGTTCAAGAATAAGCTCTTGAGGTGTGGGTGGGTTTGAGGGTGTGGGGATATGTGTGTGTGTGTGCAATGAGGCGATACATCATATATACGAAAGAATTCGATGAACTATTAAGAAGAAAAGGAAAAGTAAACTGAAAGCTAGTGCGATGAAAATTGAAGGGAATCGAGAGTTAGTAAGAAAGATTTTATAAATTATGATGAAAATTGTGATAAAGAGCGGCAAACTAGAACTTGGAAGAAGTTACAGAGACTTTGAACGATATAATGAACCCTAGGAGTTTTACCTTTTTTGTTTTTATATGGTTAGTTTACTGAAGTAGCGTTTGAAACAGTTTTTGTTTTTAATTTTTGTTTAGTTTTAAAAACTTAAAAAAAAAAATATTTCCATTTGACAAACAGTTTTAATTATTTTTTTTCCTTCAGTTTTATAAACAAGTTTTCAAAATAGAGTTATTTTTGAAAACTCCACTTTGGAGTTTTCAGTTTTATTTTTTTGTTTTATTATTATTTTTTTATTTCTTTGAGATCCACCTTATAACTTTTGTTAAAGTATTTTATGTCTCTTCTTTCCTTCAATCTTCATCACCAACACCTATCACTCAAGAACACCTAACCACCAACATTGTCAACTACCAAACCTATTGACCACCACCCCCACCACCCTCACCAATGACCAACACCTCCGAACACCAAACTACAAACACTACCAACCACCATAGCCACTAACCTTCAATCCGCCAAAACCATTGATCAACACCTGAACACCAAACTTGCCAAACACCGCCAACCACCATAGCCACTGACCGACGCCACCACCAGTTACCAATACCTATGAACACCACCAACTACTATAGCCACTGATAACCACCACCACCACTACTGACCAATACCTCCGAACATCAAACCCTATAACATCAGTCACCACCATGGCACCACCACTCCTCTAAATCCAAATCACCATCATACTGACCACCATTGTCCCTACAACAAATACCACCAAAAGATTTCATCAATCGATTAGCCCTAATATCTTCAATTTTGCGTAAGTAAATGCCAAACCAATCGAACCATTCACCCAATCAAATCAAATTCGCAAGTTGTGTATTACTGCCATAAAAGTAGTAGGATGGTGGCAATGAAGATATGTTGGTCGTGGTGGGGCACTTCTAGTTGTTGAATATATGAGCCTAGCTAGAAGCTTTCAAGTATTGAAAAATGAAAGAAAAGAGGAGACGGAAAATATTGGGGGAAAAAATAAAAGTAAAAATCAACTATGCAAAACTGTAACAAACAACCCATCACTTTTGTAAAAAAAAAAAACTCAAAGAGGTTTTGTTTTTTTTTTTTTAAAACTGATATGAGTTTCAAACACACCCTAAAATACTCAATAAACTTTGTAACTTTTATATTTTAAAAAAAAATAGATATGGAGTACATTATCTTGGCCAATACAACGGTACAGAGCGATAGTTTAATCAATAAAGAAATGTAAAGGGTTACTATAATGATGAAAGGCAAAAGTAGACTGTACCCACCGATAATTCCGATACAGGTACAGTACTAATAAATATGCCACATAATTAATAAAATTGTCTCTTTATTAAGAAATGAGTCACCGTGGCACACACGTTGCATGTGCTAAAATAAACTTAACAGTACAAATTTTGTTAAAAAAAATCAAATATCACATATACGTGTTTATTGTCATATCCGGTAAACTGAATCTTAAATTACAAAAAAAAATAAAAATTAAGTTAGTCATACGTGTCCAAAAATAAATTAGCAAGATAATATTATCATATCAAATTTGGCCTTTAAATTTTATTTTAACTATATTTTTGATGAATTTTAATTTGTGAAAGCTAAACATATTTTTATAGGTAATTACTTACCAATTAAGATTTTTATTTTATGTCACTTTTTAAAAGATTTCTTGGAATACCACTTGTTATAATTGTAGTTGATAGTTATGTAACACAAAAAAAAGTATTACACTAAATCATGTTTTTCCTTAATAAGTAGTACGAGTCACCGTGGCACACACGATACATGTGCGAAAATGAAATGAATAGTACAAAATTTGTTATAAAAAAAAGTTCTAACATCACGTATACGTGTTTATTGTCATAATCAGTAAAATGAATTTTAAATAACAAAAAAATAAGTTGGCATACATGTTCAAAAATAAGTTAGCAAAATATTATTATCGTTTCAAACTTGGTCTTAAAATTTTTTTAATTATATTTTTCTGATGAATTTTAACTTGTAAAAACTAAACATATTAATTGGTATTGTAATAACCTTTCATCAACAAGAACCACTTCTCATTTTAATCGGTAATATAATAACCTTTCATCAAGATGGATATCTTGAAAATAATATAGTACTTATACTCAGTCGCAAGTTGAAGACAAGAGCCTTCTATCATGTTATGACATGATATGCACTTAGTCATTCTTATGTTCGAAGTGAGCTACACATTTATTCCGTTAAAGTTTCTCAAATGAATATAAAAATACGCTAATCATAAGAGTTGGAGCAACTCGATTGAACATATTTTACCTCTTAAAAAGATGTATGTAATTGTGCTCTGTAAAAAAATGGGTTGTACATAGATTCCTATAACCCTATAAATTTTCTGCTTTTAATATGTATTTTTATTCCTTTTATAGTATTTTAAATTAAATAACGTGTGTATTTGACTCTTTACGTTCGTAGTACGAGATTTTAGCTAGTAGATATAGATGTAAATATAAATACGATAAAAGAAACTTGAACTAAGAATAAAAATCTTTTGAGCTTCGACAGCAATATTAGGTACAAATTGAATGCTCATTTTCTGAAATTAATGGCACTGCGTCATAGCATAGCACTGCATCCAATGAATATCTTGTTGCAGCCCGTAAATGCAGATTGATAGAAAGGTAAATATGGATGAACAGATAATCTTGCAATATAAGAAGCATCGGCTTCACTCAACTGATAATCAACCCACGTACGCAAATCCCACCTTCAAAAATGTCAAAACTGTCCAAGCTCTATCTCTTCTCTTACAATTCCCTTCAGGCCTTCGGATGGTAGCATACCCTTTTCCTTGTCTTCCCATTTGCTTCCTCTAACGTGTGTGCTTTTGTGTGTGTCTCTGATCTTTCTTTTTGCCAATATGCAGGGCAATTTCTCTCTATAGACTCTTGACCAAATTCTTATCTACCAATACGGTCGATGGCGCTTATAAATCTGTTGGTGAACTCATCTGTATGTCGTAATTATATCTATTCATATGATGCATTTGTGTGTGTGTGTTTGTATTTATACTGGTCTTTATTTTGTGGGCTATTTTTCTTTTTGATGCGTTTGAAGGTTTGTTGCAAGCTGTTGCATTCTTGGAAGTTATACATGGAGCAATAGGTATACGGGTTTTCCAGGTTTAGTTTCTTGAATCTCATGTATCTAGATTATGGCATACTTTGAATTGAGTTAATTTTACTTTTCGTGTTTGCCCAATGAATTTGAAGGTATTGTTCCCGGTGGAATGCTGCTTCCTCTGATGCAATGGGGAGGAAGGACTCACTTCCTGTTTGCAATCGTCCGTCGCATTCATGAGGTTCTCACTTCAGTTACTATTCCTATTGTCATTGCTTTACAGATTAGGACTTATGTGAAGGATACATCTAATTGACCAATTTGGCTGCATGAACAACTTCACTCCTAAGAAGACCGGCCCCTGGCATCGCAGGGTCTTGGCCGGGGTTATTGTACGCAGCCTTACCCCCATTGTTCTGGAAAGACTGTATACATAATTTCAACCTGTGACCTACAGAACAACTTCATTTTTTTTTACCCAAAGTTAGGATTTTATTAATGCGGAACACTCAGCTTCACGGTTTGCTTATCCACTCCAAAAGGGACGTAGATATGATTCTAGCATAGATTTAGTATCTGCACATATCTGATATTTTTACTTATTTAAAGTTGTAACCTATTACTCCGCCTCTTAGTGCAGGTGCAGGTTTTACCGGCAGCCTTCATAACTTTTCTCGCATGGAGCTCAATTGAGGTGGGTGATCTCTCTCTTCTCTTTCTCTCTTGACAGTATGCCTAAGAGAGGGGTTATCTCTTGTTTCCAGGATGATCACACTGATAGACATGAAGATCCATCTAGTTAATGGTATTGCAATTTGACAGTTTAGTTTTAAGTTTATCATAAGAGCTGGGTTAGTATCAAATCTTAACATCTAGTCACTATCTCTAAAGAACCATGTGAAGTCTATGAAAGATGGTTTTAAATCCTCGTACGATAAGCTGTTCTAAAGACTACTTGGCTGTGTTGAGTGCATTACGTCAATAGGGTGTTCTACGCCTTCAAGCTGGAAGGATCCGGTGAACAGAGAAATTAGCAAAAGCACATTACTTGCTTCTACTTAAAGTAAGAGGAATAGTCGTTGGTTCCCATATCTCTTCTCTTGTTACTTTTTGGCTTTCCTAAGAATATAGTTCTTTAAAGTTCATAATTTCATTGGAGGAACTTCTATTAACTTTCCTTTGAAAGCTCATGTTAATGATTTCTTACCTCAATGTATAGGATGATATTTAGCCCACTTGTTGGTATTTATGACTTCCTGAGGTAGTATTCTTGATATTATGTACATGTCAGTGTTCCCCCGATAAATGCTTTGAATTCTTTCCACGGTCTCTGTCCAGCATGAGAGATAGATGCCAAATTCAAGCTATCAGTGTCTCCTCTGCTGTTATATAGAAATCTTTGCTTCACATCGAGCTGTTTGCAGTGATGGAACCCCAAAGAAGGAAATTAAAGCAAATTACCTCCTGGGATTCATACCTAGTGAGAAAATTTAACTCAATTATGTCTTAACAATGTGTGTGATCTAGTGACGCTGAGTTTCCGAATCCAAAAAACTAGAAGGTTGAACATGTAAAACTTCAAACCATTTCTAAACTGAAAGAAATATATTTGGATATATATAACTTCTATCCGTTTACTACAAATAATCTGCTTATTCATGATTATCACTTCTCAACCATTGATCCTTCTGCTGGGTTGAATTGTTTTTGAAAGCTGTTTGTGATCGTTTTATTTCTTTTCGATCAAAGAAAAACACCCTTTAAGCCTTTTCAAAAAAAAAAAAAGGGAAATTGCAAAATAATTTTTGGACAAGGAAAATTATTACTGGTCTAATGTCCTTGCGATAGTAGCAAATGAAAGCAGTTGATGAATAAACCTTACCAAATGGGGCGTTTCTGATTCCCAGGGACAGAGGTAAATTTTTTCAAAACAAAATTTGGAAGCAAAAAAGAAACACTTACCAAACGGGCCTTCATTTCGTTGTTTACGGTCCTGCATATTCTCAGCTGCCTAAGCGGGATATAACTCTCTTCTCTCTCTACCTCCATTTAAAGCTATCATCACACTTTGCTAGCACAGTAAAGGTAACTTCTTCTTTCTATCAACTTGTTTCCAACTAGTGTCGAAAATCTCCACGGAGTTTTGCTGATTGTCTGGAGTTAACAATCTAAATTACTCCTTTCCTAGGGATAGAAACCATGTGTTCCCATTAGTCATATTGTTGGTTTGTAGCATCATAGCATGTTAGAGATCATGATGTCATCTAGTGGAATCTTATACAGAACTATGGTAATAATAGAGCAATGGAAATGCTATGTGGCTAGTAATATTGTAAATAATTAGAATGATGAACAGCATAGTTTTCTGGAACGTTGGCTCTACCTTTTTAAGCAAAGAATATAGACTAACTAAACTGTCATTCATGTCTCAAAAACGTGGTTATTTGTGATTCTCTGCACTTGCATACAAGTTGATTGCTCAACATCATCTTCTAAAAGGTTCAGTTGTGTTCCCGTCATGAGTTAATTATCACAATGAACCTCAACATGAGCCTACTAAGAATCATTACTCCATTTGTTGCCATAATGTGAATAAGCAGCATTTTGAACTTCTCGTAGCTTAAATGATTTAAAAAGTCATCAGACAGAAGTGCAAGTTGATTATTTTCTGTAAAACTTTTGTTAATTAAGTTGCCCATTCCAATATTTCCCGCAGAAACACCTTTGATTCAGCAAGAGCCATAGTAGCTGACTGTCAATTGGATGTGAAGTGGTTTATATGCTTTTTTAACTCTTCATTTATGCAATTCTTTTCGGGGCATCTACTTATTTTGATTCATGATATTTGAAGTGGTAAAGAATTGCATATTCATTTCCATGGTACAGGTCATCAGGTATCCGTATTATGCTTTGAACTGTGTCGGTATATCTCCATCGTTCATCACCTTCCTCAGGTTTGATTCTTTGACAGTGCAACCCCCTACACTACAAAGTTTTCTATGTAGGTCCACTTGTCTTTCTTACAAATGATCTTTTCTCTTGGTTAGGTATACTGCATTCATTGTGTTGTATCCCATTGGAGTTGCTGGTGAAAGTAAGTGCTAAGATTGGCACACTTCAGTTTTTTACCAATTCTTTTGCCTTATTTAAAGTGTGTGCTTACTTTGATGTTGCATTGATTTCCAACTCTGAACTAGTGTGGCTGATGTACCAAGCACTACCATTTATAAAGCAGAAACATCTGTATTCAGACTTCTTCGCTCGACTCCCTTTTAGCTATTATGATTTTGTCAAGGTAATATGCTTTCTTTTTGCATTACAACTACTTAAGAAAGGCATTACTCTTTGCTTTCGCCCAGTGGTTGATGCAGTAGAGTCGAATCTAAGGATTAAACTGAGTTTTAGTTTGAATGTGCTATATACAATTTGTGATCCAAGATATCCAGTTTAGATCTGCAAATTTCAGCCTTTGACTTTATTGAATGCGCTCAAGTAATTTAATCAATCCTTATTCCAACTACTTGGGGTCAGCAACATGAATCTTGTTATGTCAGTCAGCTCCATAGTTTCTTAGGATTTATACCATCAGGGATCTTATCAAGTCTCTTGCTGGCTGTTAGCTACCCAATCCTCCAACTGGCTGCATATAAAATGCAGCTTTAAGCATGTCACAAGGCGGAGTTAAACGGGGTTGGGGTGCATTTTATTGTAATTCTTGTAAAGTTCTGGTAAACGTCAGTGCTATATATGCGCGTATATTTTCGTTTAGCTGCTTGTAAATAGCCACTACCAGAAGAAATGCTATGATCCCTAGGGCCTATGCAGAGTTTGCAACATTCTCTGCGTGCACCTATACTAGTTGGTGTTGAGACATGTAAATGCAGGTAAAGTTTCAGTTAATTCAGATGTGAACTGATTCCGGTCTACATTCACTAAAAATTAGGGCAATCTACTTGGGTTTTTGACAAGTAAAAGTATTCATACAGTGTAATTTTCGTTTAAATTATACCTTACATTGTCCATTGTAAGATGGTACTTCAGCTTAGATACAGTAGTAGCAATATAACACAAATTTGAACTTTTTCATGACACTCTTTACATATTTGCCTGTAATCTTTTGACATTTGTATAATCCGTTTCTTATGTTTTTTTTATTGTATTTCTTGAGTCAGGTTGTGCTTCTCTGCTACCCATTTTTGTGGCTGAAACTTTACCTGCATTTATTTAAGCAACGAAGGTCAAAACTGCGTAAAAATCTCAAGAAGAAGAAAAACTGAAGCTTCCAGTCCTTTCATCAGTTACTAGTTTTTCTGGTAAGTTTGTATAGAGAAATTAAGACATCGTCATGCCTCTTCCCATTCGCATGCCTGTAACCTCAAGCATACTCAGTTTACCCTAATCTGTGATAACCGATGTAAATCAAGTGACACTCAATTTTTGTTAGGCCATGCAACTAGCACACACCAGAAGTTACAGATGAAGCTGCCGCTGACTCGTGTTTCTTAGAAGTGCAGAATACGTATGTTTCTTGTAACCTGGATTCCTCGCATTTGGTGCTACGCTTGGCAGCCATTATTTTTAATTATTTTTCCCGTGCTTGCCTATTTTTTGTATAGAAGTAGGATTATATATTGGATATCATTTCAGGATTATGAAATCTTCAAGATTTGGGAGTATAACCTACATTTTCTCTTTATTCATTCTGAATGTAGCCTACTTTGCAAACACGTGATCTCTTTCCCTTTTTTCTTTCAACGAAATGCCAGAGTTCTCAAATCTATTCTTTATTTTGCATATCCATGCTTGGAGGTAATTATGCCACAAAATATATACACACAGACCACATGAATGAATTTTTAATGATATTTCCTTTTGCTTAGATTAGATTCGCTAATAAGGGAGCTTACAGTGTAGGTTTGTGATTAAACCCTCCTTCCAAATATCAAAGTTCATAGCATTTTGGAACAAGAGGAAGCATTATTACCTGTCCTAACAAACAGGGTAGGTTCTCAAATCATTGCTTGATGCTTACTAGTGGATATTAATCATTTCGAGAGAGTGAAGTCACGTCTTTTATTTGCAAGCATGCCTTCCCTGTTTATTATGACTCCTTTTAATTCCTTTAGCCTCTGACTTTTCAGTTATGAATGATTCTCCACCTTTTATATACTTGATTTTCTTTTTTGTCCACTGACTTGATTATTCATGAAACCATCTCTCTACAGTCTAACTGTACCCAAATCAAATGTAGTCATTCATAGCAATCTGTTTTGACAACATGTAAGCATGTGTGTGCGAGCCCGCGCTTTTGCTCGTTGAGATCATATAAGCATGTGTGCGCTCGTTTGTGCGAGCGCCCACGCGATTCTGTTTGTAGTCAAAAGGGTGAACATCTACAACGTTAGGAGTAATTGGAGACAAACTGGGAAGGAAAAATCTTGGCCGCTACCCATAAGGATCTTTATCATGTAGAGCATTTCTGCTGTTATGGCTTTAGTGACACAAGATTGTTGCTAAAACTGTTTATTGTTATTGTCAAAATTTATAATGACAGCCTTTTCACGCTAATATACATCTAGCAACATTTTTCTATGCACAAGTGTGCACACCCATGCGTGTCTTTTGAACAATGATTTTGTGTATCCTCGTTTGGGCATTAGTCCTTGTTTGCACATTTATTACATGATTAATTTTGATTCTCAAAAACTAAGCTGAGACAGACCTCTATACAACTTTTTAACGCACTTCTTGTTGGGTTGGTGTTATTGAGGTGCCATTTTGTATTTAATATTTAGTGATTAAAGGTTTGAAAAACTAGTGGCATGGACCACCCTTTGTGCTATTTAGTGGCCTGCATTCTGTGGTAAGGATCCGTGACCTGCTAATCTCATAGCCACACTTAAATTATTTGGGTAGGTTTGCTGTTTAAGCACAAAAAGGACTTCACAAGTAGACACAAAATGATACAATTAACATTGTCAACAAATGATGCTGAAGAACCATGACAGAGCTCACATGAATGCACAGTTGTGACTACAGCGCAGAGGCTTTTTCACAAACTCTTGAAACTAAAGCAAACACACAGCAGTGAAATTGTGCAGACCAAGTTCTAGTAATCCGTGGTGGGGAGCTGCTCGTGGGAGTTTGAGCCAATGAAGATGACATCATAGACGAGGGCGGCGATGGCGGAACCGATGAATGGGCCAAGCCAGTACACCCAGTGGCCGCTCCACGACCAGCTGACCACAGCTGGACCGAAGGACACTGCAGGGTTCATGGATGCACCATCAAAGGCACCGCCGGCTAAGATGTTGGCACCCACTATAAAACCAATGGCAATCGGTGCAAGGATTCCGATGTTGCCCTTCTTCGGGTCCACGGCTGTCGCATAAACTGTGTAGACTAGTCCGAAGGTCATCACTATCTCGAACACGAGTGCGTTCCACACGGTCACACCAGATGAAAGGGAAAATGCTGATGTTTCCTGCATTAGACCATCCAGAGTTTAAGAACTTCAATTGTTAGCATTTTGCTTACAGAATTGTATTGTTTTATATTGTTTGAAGTTCATCTGAGTACCCATTGTTTGAATTTTCTAAGATTGATTTGATTTCCTTACCAATCCACCAGTTGCAAACTTGAGAAGCAAGCAAGCAACCACAGACCCCAGCAACTGGGCAATCCAATACACGATAGTCCTAAAGAATGTTATGTTACCACCGATGAAGGCACCGAATGTGACGGCAGGGTTGACGTGGCCGCCGGAGATGTTAGCACCAACCGCAACAGCCACGAAGAGCGCAAATGCATGCGCTAACGCTGCTGCAACGAGGCCGGCTGGTGTCGTGGATCCGCTGTCCGTGAGCTTGTCTGCAAACAACACCGGTCATTAATTTATAGTTCGCAATTGGAAGCCAAAGAAGTCAAATGCATCAATATGGATACTTATAACGTATGTGACTCTACACCACTTACTGAAAGCCATGCCAGAGCCTTCACCGGCAAAAACAAAAATGAGCATCGAGATGAACTCAGCGAGGCCGGCTTTAAGGGCGTCTGGCCGTGTAGCCTCGGCCGGACTTCCGATGGCGATTTGTGAGATTGGCATGTTTAAGCAAAGAGAAAAGAAAAGAGGTGCTAGTAGCTGCTCAACTTTCTTGCTGTTTTTGTTTCTTCTTATTCTTAAGCTTGGTTTAATGTGAGTTATATATAGCGGTCTAGTGTAACGTTTGTGTAACCGGAAGAGCCGGTTGCTCTCCGGTAACAGAAGGGAAGCCACCTGTCATTGTCCATGAGGCGGGCCTCCGATTTGTTCATGTGATGCCACGTGTCCCAACGAGCGATCTGAGCCGTCTAAATTGGCACACTGTAGGGACAGAGTCGTAAAGAACTTTTTGATAGCCGACCAAAAGCTGTGGACTGCGGACCGCAAATGATTGAAATTAGTAATTTTGAATAACCGACCATTGGGATTGTTTATACGGTGCGATAGGGACCATCGTGGTTAGTTGTGCTGGCACCACTTAAGGAAGGATCTCGTACAAATCCCATTTTGTGTTTTGGGATCATTTAAAGTATATCCAAGGTTGCCTTTGTTTTCAATTTTTTTTTTTATATTTTTGGGTTGAACAATAGAAATATATACATGGATTACAGAATCGTGATGCCAACACCTCATATATTTAGTTGTAAAGTTAAGCTTAATTTGACGACGAATATGATAAAAGAAGTAAAAGACCGAACACGCTTGAAATTATAAGGTTTAAAAAATAGCACCAAATTCTAAAAGTACAAAAAAGAAAACAATGTTGCCCTTTGCGTTCGAGATGATGATTTGTAAATGCCTATACAATTCAAATATTTTGGGTGTCGAATTGATCTGCATTTTGGTATGTGCAATTTTGTTGTATTTATAGGTTTGATAGATTACTTTCTACTAATAGTAAGTTTCAATCGTCAAAAATAAGAATCTATGATGCATTCCAAAATCGTTGGAAATGAACCTTATAACTTTATGTAGTGGTTTAATAAGCATGATAATATTGTCACGATATTATGTTTTAGGTTGATGACTCGATGACATTCTTCAGTAGTCTCTCAAGGAACTGATTCATTGATATAAAGATGTTTTACAAAGTAATTGCGTTGATATTTCAAGTTCAGTGCCGTCATTCTTAGGTTAAAGCACCAAAAAGTCATCGAGGTATGACGTATTGAGTGGATTCAACCAATGTTGTTAAGGGTGGGAAGCTACACGGTGAAGATACTTGCCGCCAGTCTTGTCCAAGTGCTTTGACACCAATTGAGAGGATGATACCATGCACGTGTGGAGTTGTGTTAGTCTCATATGAACTAATCGTGAAACATGAGTTGTTGGACAGATACACGTAGATGTACCAAGTCCTATATATTGACTCGTATTTTTAAGTCGGGTTGAGTTCATCCTAGTGTACTGAACTACATGTTATTTATCTAACATAGTTTAAGAGTACATAGTGACAACCTCGGCCTCGCGCTCGCGTCAGTGACTTTTAAAAAAGCGTAATTCGTTGGTTGCAAAGACACGTAAGAACCACATCCTACACAAAAGCACGAAAGACATGCTTCCAACTGTCAACCAGCCGAGACAGTTCTCTTAGTAAAATTGCTTGAACTAGATTACTACCCGTTAAAACGATGAAAACAAATGAACGGTGTTGCTCTCCCTGCCCCCCACAAAACGAGATTAAACTCCCTCAGCCTCAGGTTAAGGAAATCTGTCTTTGACTCTCTTGCTTAGCTCATGTGGCCTGTGAGTGCTTCTAATCATCTTTAGGTAAAGAGAAGGAGAAGGAACTTAAGTGTACCTTATTTTAACAGAAGAAAATGACAGAAGGTGGCGATATATATATATATATAGAAAATACAGTAGTAGTCATAATAGACTTTTGATGTGATAATAATAGTAGAATCATGTGGCAGTCATATATATGCTCCAACGGTAATTAGATGCTTTGCTAGGTGGGATTATCTAGAACTAAACAAAGATGGTGATGAGGTATTTGGGATTAGTAGAATAATTAGTAGGTAATGTGGGGGACTAGTGGACTTGGTGTCTTTCTGCTTATTTATTCTTTCAAGACATGTAGTGTGATTAACAAACCAATCACAGGACTAACCCACCCCTTTTCTTTTTGTGCAAGCTTACAAGTTTATATATGAACCATCTCCTGTCTAAGGAGTATACTAGATTCTCTCTCTCTCTCTCTCTCTCTCTCTCGCACACACCATTTCTTATATTATCTCTGAGATTATTGATTTTGGTCGGCTTAGCTGGATGGTTGCCCTATAAATATATTCTTTCCGTGCACAAAAGTATCAAGCTTTATTTTTTGTTTTACAACACCTTTTGTAACTAAATTTTTATTCTTTGGACGCTAAAAACTGCTTTTGGTGACATGTTTAATTCTTTACGATAAAAATGATGTGACTTTACCGAAGAAATAAAGAGATTGAGTTTAACTACGGGCCTTTTTTTGTTGTTATAAAGACACTCCAGAATCCCGCTCCTTGACTCGAACATGGAGAGATCGCCCAAACATGGCCCCTTTTTTACCTTAATATTAGAATCTGTAGATGAAATTGCCATGTTTAATTACGCTATCCACGATAGAATGCCTGTACTAAGAAGGTAAGAGACATAAGGAAAGTTCTCAAAATGTGTGTTGGGAACTGTGAAATTAATGAAATCTTATTTTATATATTTATTTTAAGCTGTTTGGAATAGGCAAAAAAATAATTTAGAATCGAATTTTGTGGGATTTGCTTGCATTTGTTTCCGTAGTGTGAAATCCGATGGAAAATGATTGGGTTTCATGGGATTTAGATTTACTTGAACTAAAAAAAATAATATTTTTTTTTTGGGAAACTCGAAGAGTTTTATTTATTTATCAAACAAAGTTTGCGCGAATCAAACAATGTGGGGCGACACTCCCACCAGCATCTTGGGTGAGGAGAGGTGACAAAAGAATCGGCTCATGATGCCATATTTGGTATCCATTTATTTGATTTCCCGGCTTCTTTGCCATGAAGTCCGCACAAAAAATGGTTTCCCCATAGACATGGGAAACCTTTACCTGCCACAGTCGTCTAAGTAGTGCACTTGAATCGCAAACCAATGTATCAATGAAGGGGGAGGGAGGGGGGGGGGGGGGTGTTATCATTTTGTAACAGGAGCACAACATGGTGGTCGTCTATGTCTAGCATGACATTTTGGAATATTTGTATTCGTAAGCCTCTCGAACAACCAATAATCCATTTTTGGGAGTGAACTCTTATCAAGGTTGCAGCTCTCCCTTTTTTAGAAGTTTGTTGTGCGTTGCCATCTGTGTTCAGTTTGACCCAGTGGTGGGGAAGTGGGTCCAGCCAACTCGTATATGTGCTTTTTCAGGGCCGGTTAGATTAGTGCGATTTATGAAGAAAAGATATTCACCGGCACGGGTGGTAACTTTTTTTATGATTTCCCGTTTAGTGGGGAAAATAGTGCGAAGGATATTAAGTTTGTTTCTATGTTCCCAAATCAAAGAGAGTTGGAACGCGAAGAGAGTATTCCATGGGACGTGAGTTAACCTAGGAGTTTTGTTTCCTCAATAGTTCATTTGCACCAAATTTGGATGGGTCGGGCAAGTTGTCTAAGGGCGATGGAGTCAGGTTTTAGAATATGCTAAATATACTTAATGGTGGAGCATCTTCTGAGGCAGTGGTCCATAGTCTCCGGTTGCCCACAACCATGGGGACAAGACTGATAAGAAAGCCATCTGAGTTTAGTCTTTAAAGCAAAAAAAAAAAAATTAAAGCAAAAACAATCTGAGTTTAGTCCGCATCGGGAGAGCGTAATGAGCACATTTTCATAAGAAACTCTGAACTCTGGGCAGACATGACACGTGCCATATCCATAATGGGTGCTTCTTTGCTTGCGTGTTGTCATTTGCTAAAGTGTTGTAAGCGGATTTGACCGTGCAATCCTTTTTGTTGAAAGGCCAAAAGATAGCATCTTGGTTATCATGATAAAGAGGTATATGAAGAGTTAGGATGCTATCTATATTTTTGTCGGGGAGTAAAGTTTGAAGCAAATTTTTGTGTCCCAGTTTTTGTTTTTTATGACATTGATAACCTGAAGGTTGTCCGGCTGGATAGTCATCGGGCTCGTGAATACTTTACGAAGTTACCCCGACTGGACTCCACTGTTGATGCCAGAAAAGATAGTCTCACCATTACCAACAATCCAGGAGGTATCTTTGAAAATTTTATCGAGAGCTTGGAGGGTTTGTTTCCAAAAGGTAGAGGTAGTTGATTTGGGCTTTGCATTCCAGATCCTTTCCTTGGGGTTTGTACTTATCCTTAATTTGTTTGGCCCATAAGGCGTTGGGTATTTCTAGAGACGCCAAACAAAGTTCATGAAAAAAGATTGGTTTGCAATGTGAATCTTCGAATGCCTCCCCCCCCCCCCCCCCAACCACCTTTTTGGCTAGTGACCGTATCGTGTTCCAGTTAATTGCATGCCATTTTTTTTCATTTGTAGTATGGCCCCATAGAAAGTTTCTGATCAGAGGTGCTTGTGGGAAGCATGTAGGCTTGCATGGATCGGGTTGGGATGGAGTTTAGGACTGATTTAACCAAAGTATATCTACCGGCAAAAGACAGGGAGTAAGCTTTCCAAGAAGATAACTTATGATGTATTTGGTTTAGTAGATACGAGAAGACCTCCATCGTTTGATGCCCCTGAATCGACGATTGGTCATGTTAGAGGATCGAGTACTGAACATATGACCCACAATTCATTACCAGCTTAATAATCTCTACAACCTTTTTCTTGATATCTCATGCTTTACCCTTTTCTTAATATCTACAACCTATGAACCCACTTGCATCATGACTAGCATTTTCATTGTCGGTACACCACTCTTGCTTCCACCACTGCCACTACTGCTACCACCATTGTTACCATCATAACCACCATCATTTGACAACTACACCCACCACATTACTGCCATCACACTGTTGTCATCACCACATCACTCCTACCACCACATTTTTGCCACCACAACCACCATAGCTACCACTAGTATGTTACATGACCACCATTATCAACACTACCACATACACCATTAGACCTACATCGTCATTGCCCCTTCTACACCATTGTTATCACCACTGCCATTATCGCCGCGTGCTGTCGACATCATCAATATTGTCACTGATACTAGTTAGCCGATTGGTTTGAATTCTTTAACATGCTAACTCACTCTTAGTGATCTACGCTTAGCTATCCTTTTGTACCCTCTACTCTCTTATCTTCCCTTTCTTCACTAATGATGCCGTAATACCACCACCACTGCAACTGTTACCACCACTACCATGCAACTGTTACCACCACCACCATCGATGCAACACCATCACCACCATAGCTGGTGCTACGCCACCATTACCACCATTTTCACCGTTGCTGCCACCATCATTACTGCCACCAACACTACCATAGTTATGTCTCAATAACACCACCACCACTACCACCATTACCCTTGTTAGGTTGCCCAACCACCACCATCATCGCAACACCATCGCCGCCGCCGCTACCATTGTTGCCTTCACGATTACTATATTGGCACCAACACTTACATTAGTGACGCCCTAATAACCCAACCACCGTTGTTACCATCTGTAAACCACCCCGTTATTAATGCCACCACCCTTATCACTTCCACAACCAGAGCTCATACCAACATTTATGCTACTATTACAACTCGTACAACACTGCCACCATGTATTGTCAAAAGTACACATGAAACCACTTATCAAATACATTTTCATCGTACACAAACGATATAATTGTCTAAAAGTTTCCTTACCTTCCCATTTCAAAGTTTTCCAAGCACAAAATTGAAATTGTGTGATTCCAATTCTCTTTTGTTCCAAACGAAGAAAAACGAATGTTTATAAGAAGGTCGACATCAGGTATTGTCCATCAATTCCAAACCCAATTCTCAATTTGAAATTAAGTTCCTAAAAAAATTGGTTCTAAACATAGTGTAAAAGCTGTGCGAAGTGCTAATTGAATCTTTTACGTTCCGAATCCTTTAACTTTTTGTTCTCTTTTGTTTGCAAATATTAAGAATTTCATTAATAAAATGACAAATCGTACAAGGGATATAACCAAAAGGAAAGAAAAGAAAAAGAAAAAAAAAAGGAAGAAAAACTAACTTACCCACCCCTTCTTACACTAAGAAATCCTATGCATCAGCAGATAGCTTCACCAAGGAGGTACCTAGCTTGAGGATCATAAGTGGGTTTGCTACATAATTAAAGGCTTGGAATGCCTAACAAGCTGTAACCTATTCCCCCTTCACAGCGAAGTGCTAACTGCTACCAAGACTCTAAGATGTACATACAAGATAGCAACATCACATAAACCTGATCCAGGGACTTAATTTATAAGAGGCAAAAATGAAAAAAAGGGAAACTCTCAAAACAGGAACTAGCAGTCAGCAGGAATGATGATCACCCGATGTTGCACCACAGTGGTGGAGTCCAGAAATTTCTTTAAGTTGGGCATCAAAATCTCAACTTAAAATTAACAATCTTATTAGCAGCAATTTTTAAATTCTACCAATCCCTAATTGTAAATTGTAAGTTTTAAAACACAATTGTCACATTCTAAATTGATACAAGAAAGAAAGGTTTCGAGAAGTAGAAAGAATCAATCACTGGATCTTACCTTTCTTTCACCAACTGCCGTGACTATTATTGTTTTCGTCGACAAATTGACATGCCAATTGCCATCCATGAGCGCCGCTGCCGGTGAGCCTATGAATTGTCCTTGCGGCCATGCTTGAGCACGTTAGGCCATGACCTTTGGGCTTTTGGCCATCACTTGCTGGAGGTGGACCAGCCAGTGGAGGCAGTGGCATTGGCCATTAAGGGCGCTGACGTGAGGTAAGGGCAGTGGGCAGTGAGTGAGTGAACTGAGGAGGAGGCGGTGTTCTTCTATTCAGATACGTGCCTTTTAAGGCTTTAAAAGTGTGAGACTTTGAAAACCGTAAAGAGTGAGAATAAAAATTATTTTTGTGTTGACTTTATGCATAGATTAAGGGTGTGTTTGATAATGTAATTAAGCACTTAAAACTTAAAATTTTTAATAATTTTTAATTAATTATATTTGATAACTCTTAACGTTCTATCACTTATAAAATTAATTCTTAAAAAAAATAGACTAAAAGTTTAAGTGAGGGTATATTTAGGGGCTGTTGGATAAAACTGAAATTTAAGTGTTGAAAAAGTTAAGCGCTGAATTCGTAAAACTGAAAAACCTTAAGCGGCTGAACTTTTACTGAAAAATAAGTTAACCTGTTTAGTAAACCAAAAGCAGATGTTTGAAAAATTTTTATTTACAAATTTATCAATTTTACCAAAATTATGCATTTGTTTATGTACTTTATAACTTTTTGGGGGACTAAAATCGTGTTGGTGGTGGTGACAATGACGATGAAATAATACTAGTGGTGATGGTGGTGGCGGCGGCAGCGACAAAAAGGTGTTAATGGTGGCGGTAATGGTGTGTGAACATATGATGTTGGTAATTGTGATGATAGCAATAGGTGACGACATGTCGGTCATGGCAGTGATTTTAGTGTGATGGATATTTAGATGATTTTGACGGAAATGAATGTGGTGACGACATCGATAGTATGGTGAAGGTGTTGTAGTGGTGGTGATAGTGGTTAGATCATGATAATTGTGGTGGTGGTAGCAAAAGAAAATAACGGTTGTGGTGGTGGTTGTAGTGTGGTGAAGGCGGTGTTGCCGGCAAAATTAATTGAGCGGCATCGTGGTGGTAATTATTATTATTTATTTTTTTGGTAAAAATATGTTAGATAACTTTTAATCATCTCACTTGGAATTAAATGATCAGCATTAAGTAAATTCATCTTGACTTAAAAATTTAGTCTATTTTTGGTAGAAATTAATTTTTTAAGTGATACAAGGTTTAGCGTTATCAAACATACTTAATTGAAAATCATTGAAAAATTTAAGTTTTAAGCGCTTAATTGCGTTATCAAACATACCCTTACTTAATGTTTATCACTTAATTTTAAGTAAGATGGTTATTAGTTATTTAACATAATTTTGCATAAAAAAGTTATTAGCACCATGATGCCGCTTCGTTAAATTGCTGGTAACAACGCCTCCACCATACTATACAACCACCAGCACAACCATTATTCCCTTTTACTACCATTATAACAATTACCATGACCTAGCCACTACCACCACCATTACAAGGACACTATCACTTCCACCACACCATCGCTGCTGTCATCACGTCATCTCCGCCAGAATCATCTAAATAATCTCCACACTACAACAACTGCCATGACTGCCATGTTGCTGTCTATCGCTACCATCACAATTACCAACACCATGTCTTCACGCACCACTATCGCTACCATTGACACCTTTCCACCGCCGCCGCTACCACCATCAACAACACGATTTTGGTGAAAAAAAAGTTAGAAAGTACATAAATAAAGGCATAATCTTAAAAAAATAGATAAATTTACATATATTTTCAGACTTTTGCTTTTGATTTACCAAACATGTTGTTCCCAACCCATTCTGGTCGCACCCAAAGGCCCACTACGGTCCCACTTTGCATGACACGTCCGCACAAGCAACATACATTTTCAACGCTCACAACCGGTCAAAGCATGCACGCTCAAGTAACGTGACCAAGCCTCATGGCACTTCGACCGTCGCACTTCGCCCGTCGCCCAACGACGCGCCATGACACTTGCCCAAGGAAGTTGGCCTTGGCCTCCCCCTTGGGGTCGGCCTCGGCCTTGGCCTCCCCCTTGGGGTCGGCCTCGGCCTTCCCCTTGGGGTCGGCCTCGGCCTTCCCCGAAGGGTTGGCCTTTGGCCTCTATCCTTAGCACCTTCACTTCTCTTCAAGAGGCCTTGCATCCTTCGCGACGCCCTTCGCCCATCATCCGGACATCAACCTCGCGACGTCCGTCGTGCATCACCTTACGGACGTTCGTACATCAACCTCGCGACGTCCGTCCTGCAACAACCTCCCGTCGCCCGGACACAACTCCGCGACCCCCGTCGCCCGGACACAACTCCGCGACCCCGTCGCACGGACACAACTCCGCGACCCCCGTCGCCCGGACACAACTCCGCGACCCCCGTCGCCCGGACACAACTCCGCGACCCCCGTCGCCCGGACACAACTCCGCGACCCCGTCGCCCGGACACAACTCCGCGACCCCCGTCGCCCGGACACAACTCTGCGACCCCCGTCGCCCGGACACAACTCCGCGACCCCGTCGCCCAGACACAACTCCACGACGCTCATCATCCGTCACCCGGACGTTGTCTCCGTGACCCCCGTCACCGACGTCCGGGCGTCACACTCCAACACTTCGCCGCGCCCATGCGCCGCGCCGCTGATACAGCCGTGCCCCCAGGCTCTCTGTCACACTACCGTGCCCCTGGCACCTTACGCACTCTGTCGCGCCCATGCGCCACCATTGACACAAACATGCCCCCGGCACCTTACGCACTTCATCGCGCCCATGCGCCACAATCATGTCATCATGCCCCCGGGCACCTTACTCACTTCATCGCGCCCATGCGCCACAATCATGTCATCATGCCTCCGGGCACCACACTCATTCATCACACCATGTGCACCTTGCCTTGGTCATAAAACATGCTTCAACCCACTCTCCGGAGTGTACATCATCTGCGGGGATAGGCGACTCCTCCGGGACACTATCTCCGCCAGGGAGCTCTTCAACTCCCCTTCCGCCAGGTAGACGGCTCCTCCGGGATGCTACCTCGGCCAGTCGGGTAGACGGCTCCTCCGGGATGCTACCTTGACATGCTCCGAGTGCTCCGGCATAAGGACTCACCCGCGGGGATAGGCGACTCCTCCGGGACACTATCTCTGCCAGGGAGCTCTTCAACTCCCCTTCCGCCAGGTAGACGGCTCCTCCGGGATGCTACCTCGGCCAGTCGGGTAGACGGCTCCTCCGGGATGCTACCTTGACATGCTCCGAGTGCTCCGGCATAAGGACTCACCCGCGGGGATAGGCGACTCCTCCGGGACACTATCTCTGCCAGGGAGCTCTTCAACTCCCCTTCCGCCAGGTAGACGGCTCCTCCGGGATGCTACCTCGGCCAGTCGGGTAGACGGCTCCTCCGGGATGCTACCTTGACTCGCTCCAAGTGCTCCGGCATAAGGACTCACCCGCAGGGATAGGCGACTCCTCCGGGACACTATATCTGCCAGGGAGCTCTTCAACTCCCCTTCCGCCAGGTAGACGGCTCCTCCGGGATGCTACCTTGGCCGGCCGGGTAGACGGCTCCTCCGGGATGCTACCTTGGCCTGCGGAATAGACGACTCCTCCGGGACACTATCTCTGCCAGGGAGCTCTTCAACTCCCCTTCCGCCAGGTAGACGGCTCCTCCGGGATGCTACCTTGGCCGGCCGGGTAGACGGCTCCTCCGGGATGCTACCTTGGCCTGCGGAATAGACGACTCCTCCGGGACACTATCTCCGTCAGGGTGCCTGCGTGACTGGCCTACGTGCTCCGGCACTGGGGGCTTGCGTCGGCACCCCTAGGGACTATGACCCCCGGGTCACTCCGAGACGGGAGCAGGTCTTCGGAGGGCATCGCGCCTAGTTCACCTGGCAGTTGGGCGTCGGGTCTTCCCCACCGCTGCCAGGCTTGTGGGACTCCGCAAGGGCTTGGATTGGAGGCTAGATCAAGGGGGTTCTCTGGCCACACCGATGCGGTGGGAGCCAGTCTTTCCAGACAGACAGAGCGACGCTGTGAGGAGCAGGCCGGTTGAATATGCGATCTGACAGTCCGTGGAGCACCGACATCTGTGGACCCCCCGGTGACGTGTCACTCCCGGGGAGCGCCACGTGTCGGTTAATGACATCATCATCTCAATCTCTATAAATAGAGGTCTTGAGAATTCATTTGAAGATAATAACAAGAAGGAACATTTGGACATTTTCACTTTCTCACTCTAGAATTCTAGAGAGAGAAACATACAGTACCCTGACTCTGGACCTAAGCATCGGACTGTGACTGTCATCGCGTATTCATCTCGCGCTATCGCCCTCGCAGCACTGCCACCCTCGAGTTCTATCTGGGAAGCCCTTGGTCTCTGCCCTTGCTCCACCCTTGCTGTGTCTCACATCAACATACTTGGAAGCTGACGCGGATTGCAGTCTTTGTGGCACCTCCACGTAAGCTCGAACCCACTTTCCTTGGCATCACATGTTAACTTATTTTTTAATAAAAAATTCAATCACTTAAAATTTTTCAGTTTGACGAATTCAACGCTTAACTTTTTCAGCACTTAAATTTCAGTTTTATCAAACAGCCCCTTATTCTTATTTTTTGATTCATTTGTGTAAGTTTAGCATTTTAAATGACAAAGTATATGCTTTTTTAATCATCTTTGAAACTTTTAGGTACTTTAACATGTAAAATGACTATAAATACATCTCCTTTTAGTATTTTTAAAATTTTTAGCTAGGTATTTTTACCATTAGAAATAAAATATATCATATAAAGGAATTTTTTTTTTGGAGAAACAGGTGGGCACGGGCCCACCGGTGCCCCTCGCTCCCTCCGCTGATAGGTCCCATCAGCAATGGCATCCAAAAATTACAGCAGTACCGTGTGACAGTGATCAAAATTTACATAAACTGCAAATCGAGTACCTGCAATTCTCCGTATAATAACAATTCAAGATTTGCTAACTATGATTAGTCGCATTTTTTAAAAAAAAATCTTCAGTGATAAATCTTAACAGTACTTTTGAGAGTCACTAATCAAATTTAATGAACTATTTAGTAGCTGTTAAATGTCGCTATATGTTGGCAATAGCTAAAGGTTTTCCTTTAAAGTATAAACAGTTGCAAAGTAGACAAACACAGCACAAGATTCTGTCCTGGGCCGGGCTTTTTGCTTTAAGTGCAGACTGTGAATAGAGCACTTAAAATTAAAGACTGTCATGCAGATAGATATGGGCTTGGTGGACTACATAAAGGACAAGGAGTTGGTTCAGGCAAACTCTGTCAAGGGCCAATTTTTGTAAACATTCCTTCTATGATCAAGTCCGTGGACCAGACCTCGAGCTAGTTTAAAAAGGTTGATTGGGCCTGTGCAAGCGTGCATGTTGTGTGAGTTTTTATGACAATTGAGAGACTGAATCCGTGAGTGCTAGTAGTCCGTTAGGCTTACCTCTAGTTACCCTCGAGGAGAGCGTACCACCAAGTCCTCTTAGCTCCATTAGAGGCTAAAACCGATACGGAGAGGCCAGTCTCGCCTTCTAATATGTTATTCCTCTCCTTATTTACCGGTAAAAAATTTAATAATTGTTACTAAAAGTGCATTGCTAGTAGTCCGTATGGGCTTTATTCTCATTAGCTCTAGTTACTTTCGACGAGAGCTTACCCAAGCAAGTCCTGTTAACTCCATTGGAGGCCAATAACGGATAATAGCATTAAAAGTTATGAAAATCACTTAACATACCCACTAATAAATGGTTATGACCCTCGAGGTTAGATGAAAGAGTTTCGATCTATCTATCTTCTAGCCTAAATTAAACTTTTTCGAGTTTTGAAAAGACCAAAGTGGTAAAAACTGCTATAAAGCAACCCAAGTAACCAATTGATGTCCAATCAATCGCTAACGTTTTTACGCAATTAGGAATGTTTACATTAAAAAAAGAATGCGAATAAATGAAAAGGTTGAGAAAGATTTATTCTCACACTAACCGAGACAGGCCTAGTTGTAAAAGCGTCACCGATTAGAAAACCGTCTTCCAAACTTACTAATACAGAGTTCGAGCTTCATCAAAATTGAAAGATGTCCTTTCTCTGACCCTTCTTTTTATCGGCAAACACAAAAGAACGAACCTGCAAACTAATCATTAGTTGTGTGGTGTAGACTAACAATCATTCCGCTTACAAAAGTTAGGGCAGTAGGCACCGGGAAGTTCCTTATATTTATGCTCTAATTTCTTGGGTAGCAAATGACCTCTAGAGATTGGTGAGCCTACAACTAATCCAAACCAACTTGGGTCACACTCAGCTGACCGTTCCTATATGCAATGATCATGTTCAAAGGGAAATTTGACCCTGGAAAAATCTTCGAGACTATTCTCACTCGATGCTGCTGGTAGGTGGTCTCCTTCGTAAAGTAGTTCATGTGGGGTATGTTAATATCTTTTCGCATTATTACCCCACAAGCTCAAACTATCCCTCATAGGCCTGTTTGGTTGGACTGTATTCACCCCAAAAGTCAGTCTTTGACCGGAGCTGCCTTTCCTATTTGCCGTCATGCACCAAACTCCCCTTGCACCATCAATACTTGAGAAGACCCTCTTCGTAAAGTGTCTTTCCGATGGCTACATATGCGACTGAAGTCCTCCTTTTTGGTTGAATGTTTGATTGAAGTCCCTGTTCTACGTAAAAATGCAGCCTGTTCATGACCTTTTGGTTTTCTAGGATCTGTCTCCCTCCATTCAAAACCAAACATCAACCAATGGTTTATGAGGTGATTTTGGCTCGAGGAATCCTAGGCCTATGCCTTTTTTGAGACCATAGGGGACAAGTTGAAATTTCTTGCATCTCAAAGCTGGTTTAGATTTCACTTTGCACGTAAAGTGACTCATTTTTCTTGTGAAAGCAGCAATAAATTGAGTTTTTTTTCCCCTTTTGGTCCAATGAAGACCAGTTGGGCCAGTCAGGCGCCTTTCCAAACCCCAGCTCCCAAAACCCAGACACCCAGTGCAGGCGGAATGGCTGTTAAGTCTTTTGAAAATCTTGAAGTACTCATAGAGGGCCATTTTGGTTTAGGAGGGAACTCCACTCTTTTTCTGTTTTCTCTTTTTTTAGCGTCATTAAACTAGCATTCTTTACACAATGAGGGACTTAGTCAACATCCATTTTTTTTTTTCTGTTAATTGTAGTAATTTCTTCATTATAAACAGTTTTCTCGACTGCTTCGTTCGAATAAATTGATGTTTAAGTTGTTTCTAGATATCAATTTCTCTTCCTCTATTTTTTTTTCTCTAAGCTTCTCTAAGCGTTTGGTCCGGTTTCGGTACCAGATAGGGGAAGATTACAAATTTGTCTTATTGAAAATCTGTGTGTTGGCGCCTCCATGGAGGGTTGTCTTCAGTTTTGGGGTCGCACGGTTGTTTCCGATTATTTGCTCAAATGTTACTATAATTTTATAGTTCTTCTTTTTAGTATACTATGTGTGTTTATAACCTTTAGACTTATACTTATTATTTAAAGTTAATCTAAAGTATAAGATATGCTCTACTTTAGTTTAATTATAATTGATTTTGAGTTTTTAGGTTCGTTATTAGTTTTTGACCTTTGTGGTCGTATATACACAGAGTCATGGAAATGTCGTGACCTTTACTCGTCATTGGGCAATTCTGTAACCCTTTTAATTATCATTGATAGTCTCTTATTTAAAAAAAAAAAAAGAACTAGTTTGTGCATAAAGGCTTGTGTAATGATACTGATTTCTCACTGACATATTCCTTCTCCTTCCTCGTTAAGCCGAACATGTGTCAAGAACATAGTTCATTTCGAATGATAATGTTCACGGGTTCGTAGCAAACCTGGCTATTATTGCGCCCCATGTGTCAAACTAAGTGCCACTAGATTTTAAGAGAGTTGCTCATAGATAAAGGACCATTGCAATGAGTGTCAAAAAATGAGTAGACTTTAGTCACTTAGATAGAATTTTACGGAGTTTTTGTTTTCGATTTTTTTTATCTAACTTTAATAAATTAAAGAAAAAAATTGGCGTTCGACCAACATCTTTGATTACTTTTTTTCCTTAATTTTTAGATTAGCTGTCAATTTGGAATTATTTTTATAAACTTCTTGTTGGAGTTTTAAATTTTAAATTTTTGTTTTTGTTTTGAAAATCCAACCTTTCAAATTCATTAGAAAAAATTTAGAACCACATTTTCACACAATTCACTCCTTTGCACCACCGCCACCGGTTACACCCAAGCCCAACCACTACCACCAAAGAACATGTAATCACTACTGTCGCCATCATGGTCACAATAAAAAAATCCACCATCACCACCATATCCACAACTGCCATCATTGACCACCACCACCACAATATCCACAACTGCCATCATCTACCACCACTATCAACTACCCACTTCCACCATCATGCCGATAACTAACTAGAAGTAAACCCATTGTTGCTACCTCACCACCGTCTTCACCTATATATATGCTCTTGCCAATTTACAAATGCCATTATCCACCACCGCCGCCACCATGATCCACTTCCATCACCTTGTTGACAACCACCCAAACCCAAACCCACCGCTGCCACCCCATTGTCATCGATACTTACAAATATGCTCCTACCAATCTACAATGGTTATCATCCACCACCATCACCAATGACCTACCTCTACCACCATGTCGACAAATAACCTAACATAAATCGGTTATTGCCACCCCACCGCCGTCGTCACCTGCGGATATACTCCTACCAACGTTACCCACCGGCCCCACCCTCCTCCCTTCCATCACTAACTCTTTCCTTCACCACCGTCTCCCTCCTCCATCACTGCCTTCGTTGTTGGCTCTATTATTCCCCTCCTCCACAACATTGCATCTACTGTCTTGATTCTCCCCAATATGCACCATCATCGCTGTCTAGCTCTGTCACCACCTTAACAGTCCAAATTCATCACGACTTTGCTGTCCATATTTGCGATGGGTGTTGATCTCTGAGTAATGGCATGGTGGCAAACGAGTTTGATGGTGGTGGTGACTCGTGTGGTGCTTTGTAGGTGTTCTCCAGTAGATAAAACGGACATTTGAAGGAAAAAAATAAGAAAAATAAAATAATTACGAAGAAAAGTAAAAAACAAAAACATTCTAACAAATCACACATTTATTTTTTTGGTAAATGAAAACCAAAAGAGATTTTGCTTTTTTTTTTTTTTTATAACTGAAAACTAGAACCACAAGGGTGTCAAACATATTCTTGGTTAATGGCTATTATGTTGAACCAGGTTGCAGTAAACCTAAATAAAAGAATTATCGACACTTAAAAGTACGTGTACAGACATTCGTATGTTTTTAGTAGTTTTTTGGTGTCAATACATAGCATTTAAAACTTCTTTACGTTTCTATAAAAGGTTTATTTATTAGGAGGGGACGTAATAATATATGTAAATATCGCTTACGGATATACTAAGAGTTCAAGATGTTGTCATGACATTCAAAGATTAATAGAGTTCATAAACAATTTTTTCCTTTCATATTATTTCTCTAGTTATATCATTTTTGCAGTCAAAATTCAAGAACATTAATCTTTATGTTGGAATAAAAATTCAAGAACTTTTTTTGGATAAATGTGGGGAACTTTGATAACTCCGATTGGAAGCTCTTAAATTCTCTCCATTGACCTTTTGCAACTCTCAATGGCGGCGTCCTAGCAAAGCGTCGGGCCTCCTTCATAGTTCATATTACCATTAATGTTCACGTAAGTTGCACCTCTCCGTTGACCTACCTCTCTCATATGTCAGGAGTTTGATGAGTAACAAGATTTGGCTTGAATTCAATTTATGGAGAGCAAGACTTTGGCGAGTGACGGAATTCTTCGATGGTCTTTAAAGGCCATTGTATTTTCTTCCACTAACATTCAAATCTTCTTTTATGATGGCTGATAGCCAATGGCAACGAGATCATTGTCAGATGAGGTCAAATGGATGATGATCCATAACAATGTCAGAGGAACAATGGTTCTTTGCAGTTGTAAAAGTTACACCAGCAGCATGTCCGCCGCTAGGTGGATTTTTGCCGACGAAAGAGGTTTGGCATGGACCAAGCAAAGAAGAAAGAACTCAATATGGTTCTAAGATTCTGTCTCCTCTGCATCATTTGCTTTCTCTTCTAGCATAAACTTCTCCCAGTACTCTCACTGTACTTTACAGAAGCATTCAGTGTTTTGACCAAAAAAAAAAAAAAAGCGTTCAGTGAACGACAAACGAGCCAATAAATTTGTTCCAGGATCCATATGTACTGTACGTGCCATAGGAGGCCCGGAACCGAAAACTAGTCTTATGTATGTCACAGTACGAAGCACATAACAAATGACTACTGACATGTTTGGTTCTCATGGCATAACAAGCTAGCGCAGAGTTAATGGGGGCATCAGGACATGTCTACAGAAGTACTTCAGACTTTAGAGTCGCCCGCATGCAACAGTTGCAGCAGCCATTGAAACGCACAACTTTCCAGAACAGGAACCTGCTTATAACTTTGATTCATACACCACTGATCATGTCAATGGCTGCATCCGTACCTTGATTAATGCTGCATACCAAACCGTGCAACTAGCTTGATTATTAAATGGTAGTAAGGTCTAGTAGTACAAATGGTGGTGCATGATATATACTAGGGAGTATATATTATTGAGTTCATTCTAACATATGATTTTTGGTTTATCTTATCATAATTATTACAAAAAAGTTCTGATTTGACACAACCTCTTTCTGCTTTTTTGATCGCCCTTTATGTTAGCGCACTTTGCACTCTGCACTGGGTGGTGCACTTTGATTTTTCTTGTCACGTGCAATTGCGACACTTGCACGTGAGAGAATGTGAAACATAGTATGCATTGATGAAGCCATCATCTAGTAAGTTAACGTAATTAATTATCAATATTTGGACCATAATACTGACTAGATATCAAATGTAGGTTGAGCAACAAACCATTGTTTTTCTAATTCTTTTTGATCTTTAGGCTTAGGTTTAGATACTCTAGTTATTCATGTTGGTTATATAAACTCTCCAATCACATTTCAAAGTCACTAAATTTGTTTATATAGTTCACAAGTAACAAATTGAACAGATCCATTTTCCAACGCATTGCGTCGACCCTATCATCCATAAAATGTTCGATTCCCATCTAGGAAGTTCAATTCATACAACTCTAAATTCAGGAAATTAACAATTAAGGCTCTGTTTGGTAACATTTAATTTTTTCAATTTTTTCTCCAGTTTTATAAACTGGAGAAAATAAACGCGTTTAACAAATAATTTTTATTTATTTTTTTCAGTTTTGAAAACCAGTTTTGAAAACATGGCCGTTTTTTAAAACTCTAGAAATGAGTTTTCGGTTTTCAGTTTTTATTTTTATTTTGAGACCACCACCACCCTCCCACCGCCAGCGACCGGCAGCCTCCTTCGACGGCCGACAGTCATCGCCGACGACTGCCACCGTCGGGCGGCGACTACTGCCAACCGACTGCCGGCAACCACCAGTCACTGTCGGCGACCGGCAGCCTCCTCCGGCAACCGACAGTCACCAGCCACCGCCGGAGGTCGACCACCACCACGCCCCACCACCACCATTGCAAACCACTATCAAAGAAAAAACTCGAAATAAAAATTCGGTAATCAAACACCCATTTGTTTGTGTAAAAAAAATAATTTGGTTTTGGTTTTTTTTTTTTTTTTTTTAAACATAAAACCAAAATTTGAAGTGTTACCAAATACTACCTAAGTTACAAAAAAGTCATTTGAGCTCCACTAAAACTTGCTTGAACAATTCAAAAGTATTAAAATGATAATTTAACGACTTTAACAACGAACGCCGAGAGAGCGAAGCTAAACTAAAATAACTTAAGAGGCATAAGAAGTCAACTAAATAAAACAAACTAGCGAGAAAGGGTGGTATATTAAGGTCCAATGATTACTGACAACAAAAATCCATTGTTTTGTGGATGAACTCTTTGGACCTCTTAGCCATGAAATTGCCCATTTTCCTTATAGACTCATACGACACTAATGTGGCTAACCTTCAACGAATCTGTTGATGGGGCAAGCAAGCCCTGAGGCACGTGCAACCTACCAAGGGCTAATACGCCGCTGAGGACAAAAAGCATGTGCCCCCGCACCAGGTGTCGTGCAATCGGGGGTCATGCTCTGCACATGTGTGACTCTGCCAACGCCATCCGCCACGTGTCGCCACACGAGCGGCTTGCCATATGACTTGCACCTAATCTCCATGTGCCGCCGCGCAACAGGACAAAGCGCGTAGGCTTTTTTGTTGTAGAGAAGAGGGAGAAAAAATAATGACTTCCTAAAGCCCCAATAATGACAGAGACATGCCAATTTATTAATAATTACAAGTAATACTTAATTATGACTTTTAAGGAGTAAACCTTAATGACTCTGGAATGTATCTTTTGGATTTCTATACTTTGAGTCTGCAAGTTTGTGTATCCTACTCCAAATGAGTTTAATTTGATTAAAAAATTTAAATTTGTAAAACTCGTTATATTCAAAGTATATTTTTGCAGTTAAATGACTAACCCAACTCAAATGTGTACCTCACCAGTGTCTCATACGTGTAAATCTCACTTACCATTGAAGTTCTGTAAAAATCTATCGTTATATCAAAAGGTACATAACTATTTCCACAAATCCACGTATTAGAGCGACTCACATAAAGACCCACATATTCGAGATAAAATTTAACTTAATCTAAAAGTTTAAGTTAAGAGAACTTGATTCTATCTAACTATATGTGCCCTAACTTATTCTTTACACTTATCCAATCTGAGACGAACATAACTTATGAGTGGATCTCAACACAGTTCGTTTAGAGTAGTACTACATAAAATTAATACCTACAAATATCTTAGACCGAGTAATGACATGTCCTCAACCCAGTACAAGACGGGGACCTCATCCGAACGAACAAGATCACATGCAACCTACAACCTAAATGAAAAAGAAAAGAAACCAATATTTAAGTATATGTATATATGATTAAAAAAGTGCTTAGAAGAAGATAGATTCTTAAACGGCAAATTAAAGCAACACCTAATAGTGAGACAAAAGTGTAAAAAAAGGAAGAGCATTTCTTTTGCTTTATGGTGTAGTGAAGTGGTTAGTTTGGCTGCACATGATTTGGTCGACAGTTAAAGTCGTTACTCGTTAATAGGAAGCAAAAAAAGAGGTAAATGCCCCATTGGGTGTCCGCTTTTTCAGACCGTTTTTCGGTGGGCTCCAGGGGCGGATCCAGGATGTGCATTCGGGGGGGACCAAACACGCGTACAGGGTTATTGAATTTGTATAGCATAGAAAAAATCATCGACTTCATCAAAGGTTGCATATTACTAAGGAAAAAAATAAAGTGCATGAGCATTAGAAATTTTCACCTAGTGCACTGAAAAACAAAAAACGTGGAGCTTTCAAGTACTTTATGGAATATATAACTAGTTCCAAATTTAAAGTTCATCTTACTTATCTTTTCAACTAGTTATGAAAGAAAATTATCACTATATTGAATTAAAAAGTCTCTTCAATACAGTTTTAGCAACAAATATTTCGACTTTGCATAAGATAGTGTATTTAGCTTGTGGCATGTATAGTATACCAACATATTTTTTTAGCGGTTTAAAAAGAGACTTTAATGACCTTTAAAAAGAAGAATAAAGCAAAATATCTTATATGTATATTTCATTCAATCAATGGCATTCTTGTAATAGTAGAGAGTATTAAGTCTAAGAATAAAGATGGATTACACAAATTTACCCTGGTGCCCCTTACTATTGCTCTTTTAATGTCATGAGTGAGGCTTGTATGGTAACTTCCTATAAGACCCATCTTCTTCCTCTATTCCTCTCCTCTCCATATCCAGTTCTGCTACTCCATAAATATGACCGAATGGTTTGAACAAAGCTTATTCATTTCAAGAGTTGGGGGGTGGCCATGGCCCCCCTCGGTCCTACAGGAGATCCGCCCCTGGTGGGCTCAAAGAGGGACTTTCGAGACCACCCCCAAATTTACAATTCCACCCCCTACATACTATACTATTTGCGGCTGCTAGCATGTTAAGGGAAAAAGAAAGTAAAGGTTGAAATTCACATGGATTATTTTGATATTTTGGTCACTAACATATGAGTTGCCCATAACAAATAAAACTATATTTACTAACAAAATTGTGTTCTAAAGTTATGTGAATTTAGCTTATGAAAAATAGTAGTACGTATAGGCACAAAGTGAGGTGTAAGTTATACGGATGTTGGGGTATACTTCCATAAATTTAGGCCGGCCTCTTTCGTTCTCACCAAATATGCAGAATCGTGGATTGGGAACGAGATGAATTGCCTAGTTGGGGTGTTAGAGAAAAAGTGAGCACACGTGAAAAGCATGCGTGTAGAAAACAGTCATGAAGATGACGAGTTAGGTTCGTTCCTTATTCCACGACTATATGGTATCAAATTTTAGATGAGCTTGAGACATTCGTGCAAGAATAGAATCTTGCCCTCGTACATTTTGATTGGTTTCCACTCACATCCTCTTTAATTTAGCTGCATTGAGATACTTTTATATCGTCGAAAGGTAAATCTTCATCAAAATGCATATTGCTAAAATAGAAAGGTGATTGTTTTTTTCAGTTCTTGCCTCCTTAACCAATTAACTTTATGGTAGAGTATATGCTAGTTTGGCCAATTTATGTCATGAACACTTTCGTTCCGGCTATAGCCATGAAAACGAATATAGAATGCTGCGATTTTTCTTTTCTCGCCTTTTACTTATTCATCTACTTCAATTAACTTGGTATAATGTTTCACATATATAAACTTGCATTGAGAAGGGCTACTCTTTCGAAAACATTGTTCTAAATTTTGATTTTCAAAACAAAGTGGCACATCCTAACTTAAGAATTAAAAACGGTGTATTAATTAGTCTTTTGCATCAACTGTGGCAGGATATCTATAGCAAGAAAGCTAAGAATAAATTAATGTTCGTGTAACACATTACTATGTTTCTGGGGAAAGAGGTGGACGTAGATACATTGTACTAGGAAAACCAAATTCTTTAAATTCCAGCGGCTTTGTCGTAGACGGATATATTTTTTAAATTCAGCAGTTTTGTCCGCTTCTAAAGTTATAGGCTGAAACTTTTGGCATTTAAATATGAAAACCATATACTAAAATATAAAAAAGATCCTATATAATACTAAACATATTACGGCATCAGAATAAGACCTTTTTGACACAAAGTTGTACAAAACTAGCACACTACTTCAAACCCTAGCCGTACATTGGTGCAGTTCACACGCAAAATGACGTCATCCGAGTTAATCTGACGGCCCAGGCTGAAGTGATATGGTTCTTCCATGGTCAAGCTGGGGGAGGTTATAATTAGGGTTGCCAAAAAAAAATTAGGAGAAATAAATAAAACATTGTTTTTGACAGGGAAAATTAAAGGAGTGTGGAAACCGCTTGTCGGGGATAAAGAAAGAAAATATTCCGGTTTTTGAGAGGGGATAACCTCAGCCATGTTCCCTGTCTTTGTCAGACCATGGTTCGCCGAAATTGTACTACAAATGGGAACAAAATTACTAGATCAGATCGATTAAGAACTTGAATATCCATATTTGATCTCTAAATTTTTAGTATGTCACCCAAGAAGTGCCTCTAGAACTTTAATGGAAGCTCATATTACTATAAGCGCGGCTAGCACTCATATTGATTTCTGTAAAAAAAATTAACATTCAGGGTTTTAACAAGCAGTTACCGACATGAACGTGAATCCAATAACCAACGTTTAAGAGTGGCTGCAACGTCGAGCAATTGAGATTGTGTAACTGTGCTCGGACTAGACAATACTTGAAGAACAAACTTTGGCTCCAAACGGGGTAGTAGCCAATTTTTTTCCATACTTGAAGTCTTTGTTTGTAAAGACTAACAAGATCCATGATCGGGATTTAATAAGCGGGCCACCAAAAATGCTGATCGAGCTTTTCTTGGGTTCAAATTGTCGTATTTGTAATTCGCTTAGTACCTATAATTGAACTAAGAAAACGAAACTGTTAAACTGAAAAACTTAATTATGGTCTGTTTGAAATCACTTACAATTTTGGTTTTCTGTTTCCAAAAAAATCAAAATCAAAACCAGTTTAATTTTTTATTTTTTACAAAAACAAATGGGTGTTTGATTACCCTGTTTTTACTTTGAGTTTTTTCTTTGGTGGTGGTTGCGGTGGCTATGGTGGGGCGTGGCGGTAGCCGGCGGGATGGCCGCCGGTGGCGGTGGCAGGCAGCAGTGGCCAATGGCGAGCGTTGGCCAGAGGCAGCGGGTGGTGGCTGCGACGTGGGGGTGGGGGGGGTGGTGGGCTCAAAACAAAAGTCAAAACTGAAAACCCAAAACTCCAAAATGAGAGTTTTAAAAAACAGTCCTATTTTAAAATTTTGTTTTCAAAACTGAAAGGAAAAAAACGAAAATTGTATGCCAAACGCGTTTTTTTTTCTCCAATTTACAAAACTGGAGAAAATATTTTGTTTGATAGATAGGCTTGTAACACTCAAGTTAGATAGATAAATTTTTTCTCTAGTTTACAAAACATGATATCATTTATATCATGTAAAAAGCAATCTCCAATTTAATTCATCCATCCTTGTAACGCTCAAGTTAGATAGATAGGCTTGCCCATTTTGTTGCCACTCATTTAAACTAATTTATACTTCCTAAAACCGTGTACCAACTGTATAGAAAATATGAAGAGGAAAAGCGAGTTTCTACGTACATGGAATAAGAATTGTAGGCAAGCTAGTAAGTCAACCACAATGCGGTTCCTTTCAGTTTTCTTGGGCAGTTCACAAGGCAATCTAGTACACCGCCCCCCCTAGGAAGATAATATAACATAAACGGTCCATCTTTACTCGAAATATATTTATGATCTCTTGTTACATTAGTGATTGGTTAACTAGGTATGCATTCAACGCAGTTATTCGGTGTATCCTTGGAAGGCTATACTCTGATACTTGCCTTCCGTAGGATTTGATTTGTTATAGTTTACTAACTTTGATCCCGTGCGTTACACATAGAAAGAGCAACTATCAAAATAACAATTATTTTTTTTTTTACCTTTTCAATGAATTCTCCCACCTATTTTTATCGTTAGAAATAAACTTTATTAATAATTGTTTGTTTTTAGTGACAAATGAAGATAAAAAATAGCGTATAAAATAGTAGAAATAGTCTCTCATAACTAATAGTAATTGCAGTGATAATACTAATAATAATAACTCGTATGTTGAGATTGTATTACTCAAAACCACTAAGAAAAGAGTAACAATACATAATAAATGATTGAAAAAAAGGGAGCATAATCTATATAGAAAACTTGCAATGAAATAAAAGGAAGGAGATTAGGGTAGTTTAAGAGAAAAACTGATGGAGAATATTGTGTTTTCCTAAATAAAAAAAAAGATTTAGAATTAAAAAGGAATATATAGAGAATTACTTTTGTCAAAATCTAGGAATTAATCGAATTATAAAGACATAAATAAATTTTTGAGTTGGACATGTTGATATAGAAGAGAGAGAAATGTAAAATCTATATAATTGATAGTATTTCAAATGGAAAGAAGGACTTCAAATGTGAGAGAGAGAGAGAGAGAGAGAGAGAGAGAGAGAGAATTCAAATCATTATTGCAAAGATAAGTAAATTTAAAATATTTAAAAAATTCAAAATAGGAAAATTCATATGGCGAACTAAGAGAGTATCCAAGTAAGCGATGATTAGACAATATTTTCTCAGCTTCGACTTTCATATATATATATCTAGATTTTGACCAATTTATAATTTAAAGAAAAAAAACTTAAACGTAGGTTTCTTAGTAGCTTTTTGAGCCATAAATTATGAACGGGATAAAATACTCCTAAAACAGGAAGTAAGCTATAATCATAAGTACTTGAAGAGGTGTTTTTCTATATTACACTTTCCCACGAGTCATGCGTTGATTATTTCTCTTTTCTTCTTCATTTTCTCAACTCAGTTTAACATTTTCTATTTCATCCATTTTCTCAACTCGAAATTGAATTATCTTTCATTTGAGAAACATGGTGGATATATTTAGGTATTTTTTGGGTCATCAAAATTTGTGAACTAGGCAATACTTATAAATATAAATAGTACAAGCCTGTTGCGTATTTTTAAGTTCAACAAATTCTGATCTTGTAAGTTATAACATGCGCTACATGTGAACTAATGGATTAATCTCCTTGTATTCATTTAATAAGCTCCTTTCAAAAAAAAGTAAAAGTTATGACAAGTCGTAATCTTCTATTGAAAAAGTTCCTTTAAGAGTTGAAAATAAAATAGATGGTAAAAGTTCAAAAGAGAAAAAAAGGAAGAAGACGACGACCGCAGCTGGTTGTGACTAACAAAAGCTCTAGGACCATCAAAGGCCACATGGGCATGGGCAACACTACAGGGAGGTAGCTATATCACGGACCGGAAGACAATCTCACATAGATACGACCGACGATATCTAAATTAGGCCCCAGACCCTTTTTCCAATGGATACCCCTGACATATGGACGATGTTAGAATCATCTCACGGCATTAGGCTTTGTCATTACACGCCAACTAGTTGTGTGGCCAACGCTTATATTTTCACTGCACAGGCACCCACACAACGTGTCTCGATCTTTAGTACAATCTTAACTTCCTTCATGTACACTGCTATATTAATTACTTTCCCTAGCTACTGCAAAAATCAGTTATGCCTATATCACAACAAAAGAGCAAATTTACTTGTTAAATATTAAGAAGTTAATCAAGGAGATGATAATTTCGCTGACTAGATTAGTATATAGGAGGGGAGCTAAATTAGCGGTGGTCGCGCGGGAATTTTGACACAAAATCATCTCTCTAGGAATTAATGTGAATTACCAAATACATTCAAAAGTTGACTTTTTTTCCTGAAATAATTAAAACGAAAGCTGTATATGTATAAGGTAACTTTTGTGGTCAAATTAGACTCGAACGAAGTGCATTAAATGTAATTATATTTTCAAAATCTTGTCAAGGATATTTATTTGATTATTTGAGATTTTGAACCTACTTCTTAAAATTACTTTTCTGTATCAAAATTAAAGATTTATTTCGATATCCTCCTTTAATTCGTTAGTGCGTCGCCGCAGATCATTACCAAACTAAGAAGAATCTTCATTTTTTTCAATGACAGCTTTTTAAATACTAACTAAATTTCAAGAACTATTTATTAGACGGCGCGGATTATTTATATAATCAGCCATCCCGGCCAATGAAAACATGCCATGTCATCAGTCCTCCAAGGCGGTCGGTCACCACTCACCCACAACAAAGATTTTGCCCTATTCTCCAAGTAAGACAGACACCCAAAAGGAAAATATTACACCAAAATTTTTTTTTTTTTTTTTTTTAAAATTTCGAAAGGGTAATTATGTAAAAAGATCCACAGCCGTAGAAAGGAAAAATAATATTTTCTAAGAAAAAAATAATCTAATTGGAAAGTGTTATTTATATATAGTAAGAGACAAAGTCCCTGAAAAAGGGGAAGAATTTTCATAAGAATTTTTCAAGTTTTTAGCTTTAAGAATTTTCCTTTTTTAAGTCCTCTGCATCTCTCTCTCTTCTTGTCTTGTCTTGCACTCACATCCTCTGCTCTATAAAAGACTCGTATCCCCACCTCTTTACGAACTCCCCCCGCTTAGATTTTTCTCTGTTTTTTCTGGCAAGAGATTGAGGGAGAGAGAGAAGGGACATGGAGGAAATGGCTTCTCTATGGAACTATCAAGAGGTGGGTCGCTCTCTCCTGTTCTGTTAGTGTGTATAAGGAGGATAACTCCATCATATGGTTTCTCTGCAATGTGGGTTGAATTCATTCGATGATCTTGGTCGGATTTTTTGTCCCTTTTTTTCTTCTGGGTTGCTTTAGGGACAGAATTTAAGTGCATATCTAGCATCTCTTTGTTGAGTTGAATTCATACTATAGTGTTTATTTGTGCTAATTGTCTCAATTCTTTGTCCTGTTTCTTATTCATCACTGTGTTCCGTTGTGTAAGTGTTTTTTGGCAAATTGAGAGATCCTTTCTGTTTCGTTTGCGTCAAACCAGAACATGAGAATTACACAAATAATTCACTTTTTATCTGCTCTCCTCCCTCGTTTCTTAACTTGGTGGTGTGCAAAGTTTTATCTGGTATCCCCTTCTATATTGGTGATATTTTTGGTTTTAATCGCTTATATTTTTGTGTTTTAGTGTCTGCAAGAGTCTCTGTGTGTGTGTGTGTGTGTGTTTGTGCTTGTGTGCGCACATTGATTCTTTGGTCATGAATGTGTGCTTATAGATACACGCGCCCAATCCTGTACAAATCTGGCGCCTTTCATAAAGTACACGAGTACCTGGGCATCAATTGATGTGCTAAGAGTGTCATTAGCAATTACGAGACGCTCATGAATTTCTATTTGATTTTGCCTGACGGCAGTACCCGTTTTACCAAAACGCGGTCCGACTTTCATTACATGCACTGTAGTAGTAGCTTTCTTCACGGGACAGGAATATGTCCCAACTGATACTCTTTTGAGTGACAATTTTTGGGTATTGAAGCTTGTGATCTTTTCCCTTTCGAGTAATCATTTGAAGGGCCAACGCCCATGTTTAGTTGTTATGGCAGGAATCCAATAAAGCACTTTATTACCCTTTCTTTATCTCTAGGTGAAATGGAAGCATAAACAAGTCATGTTTGACAAAAATGCCTTATGATATGCTTGGGCCCATCGTATTATTGTACTGTTCAGTGTAATTTTGAATTAGTAGTCCATTTAATGATGATGAACCAGTTTCCAGAAAGGGAAGAGAATGTGTTGAGTAATCATTCTGTAGTGTGTACTGAATAATCCCTCTCCTTTTCAATAGCAGAGCATGGATGAGTTGAAGCAGAAGCTGTTGTACACCACAATTGAACTTGAATCAGTGAGAATGGAGGCAAGGGAAGAGATTAGAAAGCACGAGGACTACATGAAGCAACTAGTCCAATTCCTAAAGATTGTTAGCCAGGAAAGAGATGAAGCAAGAGGTCAACTTCAGAAGCTACTGAACAAGATCATGCCTTGCACAACCCCTCCTGAGCTCTTCACCCCTGTGACTCAAATCCCACCGCCTCATAGCCCCATCGTGAAACCCGCCAAAGCAAACTCGAGCGTAACCGAATCCAACAGCCTCTCCGAAACATACAACTACCACGAGCTCCACTCGCACAGCTCGTCTCCTGTTGATTCCATTTTCGATGCTGTTTCCTCCCCTGAGCTCTCAAACATCAACATTGCTGATTCGAGCAACGTTGCGTTTGTGAACCAGCCCTTTGTCCAGGACTATAATGGCAACGTTGGCACGCTTTCCACCAGTGTGGTGCCGAAAACCGATCAAGCATCTTTGATCATTGATACTCTTCTGAAGGGGAAAAGTCTACCTCAGAAAGGGAAACTTTTGCAGGCAGTTTTGGAAGCAGGACCACTTCTGCAGACTCTTCTTGTTGCTGGGCCGCTTCCTAGGTGGCGTAATCCTCCCCCCGTCCAGGCCTTCCACATACCTCCTGTTTCAGTCAAAGGTGATGCTGAAAATGTTAATCAGAAGCCGGTAGCGAATTTCGCCCATGTTGCAAAGCCAGTGAATTATCAACCGTATGCTCAGTTGTCTTGTGGATCTTCTCAGATGTTGTCGACCTCCCTGTTGAATTTTGGCAATGGACCTTTGGGATCAAGTGTCGGCGGTGGAAGGTTGGTATCTGGAGGATCTAATGCTAGTAATTCTTATGTTCAAGTGGGCAAGAGACAAAGGCTTCAATGATATAATGAAGGGATAGTCCTTCATTCTTTTTGTATAAATGAGTTTAGTGGTGGATGGTGTAAATTGGACATGCTGCTTTGGGGTTTTGAGTTAAGTTTTTAGAAATTTCAATTCCTTTTGCATTTATATGTTTGGCAATCAACTATTTTCACAAAGAGTACTTTTGTGGATTGAAGCTAAAAAACAATGCTGATCGATATAAGGTACACTGGTTCAAGAACTGCAGTAGTTCAGAGTTGTTGGACTAACCTTAGTGATGCATATGGTGTAGTCCTTATCAACATCTAGTGTTCAACCACAGTGGCCACAAAAACAAGGGGTTTATTTTAATTACTGTAAGCGTGACATGTAATTGGACTGCTTCAGTCGTTTTAACAGTTGAGACACAAGCTTTTGTCCCAAATCTTTTAAGTCCAGGCTGACTGAGAACCATAATCTTGTAAAGAATGCAAGTTCACATTTTACTGATTACAAGTCAGTACATATTAGAGCATCTCGATGATCACAACGAGAAGAAGACGATCAGCAAAATGTGATAATGTCCAGAATAGTGGAGTTTTACGGTTATCAAGCGCCAGAAGTTCCCATAGCTCTCTGGAAGAATCTGAATCAGTTTCCATCATATCCCCATAACAAAGACTACCGAGAATGGGACAGGTTTGGATTAGAGTATCAGCCCCCACTTGGACGTTCATGCAAATTGTTAGGTGTTACCCTCAAAACTATCACCACCTATAAATGTCCGGTTTTTCACTTTGATTTTATCGTCATCATCATATTCAAACTCCCGGACAAATATTAGGAGCTGCCCTAAACAGATTTTCTCAGGAATAACCCTCTAAAAGTTGCCATTTTTCTGATATCTGAACTTGCAGCATAGCATGTCTTCAAGTCCAGCTCCATCTCCCTTGTTCCAACCTTCGAGTGGTTTACCTCCATTTTCAGGATTACATGGTTTACATTGGGATCCATGGGTGGTTGCCTTGGTGGGCGCTATCTGCACCTTCTTTCTGGTTTTCAGTTACTACAGGATACTACAACGACACTGCAGTGCATTGCAGGGGATAAATTTCTCCAGAAATCGAGCTCCAAGGCGGCGACTAAATCAGGACAACCCTGATGATCCTTCTCTACAGTTCCAAAGCCAAGCCCTGGACTCCTTTGTTATGCGCTCACTTCCCATTGTCAAGTTCAAGAAGAAAAATGAAGACGACTCGGGTCAAAGCAGTACGGAGTGTGCGGTCTGCTTGGGGGAATTTGAAGAAGGCGAATGGCTAAAGCATTTACCCAACTGTTCTCATATCTTCCATGTTTCCTGCATTGACACTTGGTTCCAGTCTCACTCAAACTGCCCTCTCTGCAGATCACACGTTTTTAATCTCGAATATTCGATCTCTGTTTGTTCCTTGCAAGAAACACTAAGGAGGGAAGAATTCCATCAGGAAGGATCAGCAATGTACCAAGTGCTACGATCACATATCCTGCAAAATACTTCACATAGCCCGGATCCAGAAAGTTCGCGTTGATGCATTTAATGTGTATTAGTAGCAATAATCCATCAAATCTCTGGAGCTTGGGAGCTAGCGCTATTTTTATTGCTGGGGGAAACCACCATCGGAGCCAACTCAATAACACCCCAACTCTCCCTCCTCCGACCTTCAAAGAGAAAAAAAGGAGACGATAAGAAGAAGGCAGTACATGGAACGAAGTTGTAGATGAATGAACCAAGCAACAGTTCAAATTTCTTCTAAAGTTAACAGCACTTGTAAATATTTCTTGAACTTTAAGAATAAATACAAGAAAAGTAAATATCGTAGCATAGTTCAGATGGTGCATGTAATTCATCTTACAAAGGTGGCTGCCAAATTTAAGCGATAGCTATTAATGTGTAACGGCATGAATGGCACAAAGCAGAGCCGCAAAATTTTGCTGCGGTAACTAGATAAAAATCGGATTATCTTCTTCCGATTAGTGGGGCAGGGAAACTTCCAAGCCAAACCAGTACATTCAAAATTCAGAAGCAATTAAGAAAATGCAAAGTCCTAATCTAAACATACAATAATTTCAGTACAATTATGCATCAAAGCAACAAAGGGTGATTCCAAGTCCATGCAGTCAAAGTCCAGAAAGGGCCACTGTAAAAGAAAACAAGAGAGCTTAATATAATGCCCTAAAATGCTCAAAAACAATATAAAGCAATACCACACACACAAAAGTGGCAATTATACTTGCCGTCCAGTGGGAAGAATGAGAAAAGAGTCCACCATTTCGTCAAATGAAACCATAACAAACTCAATAACACCTCAAATAGCATAGTATTATTTTCAGAACCTTTACAACTTCTATCCAAAGACTTGTAAGTTGGGAAAATGTATATAGCAAGATGAACAAGTAATTTGAAGAATGTACATTGTAACCATTACAGCGAGAATGACAAACAACAAGCTCAAGAATATAATAAGAAATGCAAAATCCCTCTCCAAGAATCCAAAGAATTTATGATCTGGATGAGCCATTATGCTCTGACCACCCATACATTCACAAGCAAAAGCGCCACACATGCATTGCAATGCCGCAGTTCCATCTTCTAACTATGCACAAATGTACCCAACAAATGCACAATTGTCCAGTTCCACCAAAAGTCCGGCACTCTAGCAATAAGAAATGCCATCTCAAGTTCTCAAACAAAGGAATGCCAACTTATAGTAATTGAGTTCTGCAAACGAAGCCAATGCTACCGCAGACCCTTTGCTGCAAAGTGAGGCTGCATTAACCTAACATACAAACCATTTGCTGCTACAAGAGAATCATGACTTCCTTGCTCTACAAGCTGGCCTCCACTCATAACCTCCATGTTGTCAACATGCATCATCATTGCCGCTCTATTTGCGACCAGAATGGGTTTTTTGCACCCCATAATCAGCGTGTCAAGAGCCTCCTACACCAGCCGCCTTGGCTCAGATTCAATTGCAGAGCGGGCTTCATCAACTAACAAAATGGGCGCATTATTCAGCAACACCCGAGCAACTGCAATTCTCTGTTTTTCCTGGTTCTATATCCACTCCCCTCATCCCACGTGAGTGTCATAACCATGAGGCAAGCTGCTATTGAACTGGTGAGCATTTGCTATTCTTGCTGCCTCTTTCATCTCCACTTCACTTTTTATGTCTTGCATAAAAATGTTCTCTCTAATGGTTGTCGAGAATATAACAGGTTCCTGCTCGACAAGACCCAGGTGGTTTCTCAACCATCTCAGATTAAACTGTTTGAGATCTTTCCCGTCCAATAAAAGTTGACCAGCAACTGGATCATAAAACTCGCGATAAGAGATATTATCGCACAGCTGCAGTTTGTCCTCCATTTACTTTTAGACACATATTTTTCAACACCGGATTAGCAAAAGCAACATGTTTGAACTCAATACCTCCATAGACCTTAGGGGTTCCAAAGCAGAGCTATCATCGGGGTCAATCTTAGGAACTCGATCAATGACTTCAAGAGACTCCCTTCACTTTATGAGAGGCAAGGCCAAATGGTTCTACCAAAGCAAAGGTTGCAAATGAGAAGATCATGTACTGCTTGAGAGCCGTGGGCAGATCAGTATGACCATTTCCGACAGATGTAGCAGCAAACCAGAGTAGTAGCAAATTACAAGCAAACAGAAGGAACTGTTAAAGCCAAGGCAATACCTATGGCCAGCCCACGAAGGAAGCTTTGTGTATATACTTACGTCAGCGGCAACTCATAAAGTTCCATTACCTTATTTAGAGCACAGAATGCGACAACCGTGTGAGTATCTCTAACCGCATCTTCAAGAACCAAAGATGCGTTCCTGTGCAGCTCCTGTATGGCCCTCGAGAATACAGCAAGCCACATTTTCTGGACAGCAAAGAAAAAGTAAAAGTCACCGTTACTTAAGGAGTTGGACCACCAAGTGACCACATGTACAACTACTTTGCTGAATACTAACTGCTCCAATAGCTAAATTTTATGCTGCAAAAGCTTACCCGTCCAGAGAGACGTAGCCTTCCAACACAGAATTTGACTTGCAAATTGCGACATGGAGATCTTGACAAACGATAACACTAACAAGCAAGAATACATGTCCTGGTCAGGCAGAGCTATGGTCCCAATGAGTCGAAAAATTATGCGTTGATACAGGGAAACGTCCAGCCTACTTGGATATGAAGCAAGCTTGCACTTGGAACTGAAGCAAAACTACAGCGGATTTGGTGAAAATGCAGTCCCCAGCCCTTTCCTATATGTAAAAAGGAATGGAAAAACTTTTGCTGCACACCAAGAAGCAGCCTTCTCCTGCTACCCCGTCACGTGGCACCGTCTTATAGGTCCAGGAAACCAGCCATCATGGAGCTTGCACGTGATATAGCTGGAGAGACTTAACGGATTCTCACGGTTAAACACATCCCTGAAATTTGGATCTCTCTCTCTCTCTCTCTCTCCACTCCGAACTGCTTCTTCCTTCCTATCTTCAACCCAGAACAAGCAGGTAAAACATATGTGGTACTACAGTTAGTGAATTCTAAGTTTGCATTCAGTCTACAGGACGAGAACAATTTTAGAGACAACATATGGATTGTCAAAAGCTTTTCAGCGGAAAGAAGTAGCTGCAAAGAAATTAGCTAACATGTCAAAGGAACGGTTGGGAAACATCAGACATTGGGAGGAATTTTTTAATTTAAGAAGTTTTTTCTTTTTGTTTCAAAAACGACATTGCAGTTCCCATTATGGATGATGACTTCTGGCCTCTGGGCAACCATGACACAAACTCCATCTGGTGAAATATCTCCATTGTTATCAAAGGGAACTTTTAATTGCTACTATCCATTTAAAGCTTCTGGAGCTTACAAATCACTTTAGTGAGGTGGATACATAATTGCTTCTGTGTGATGCATGCTTAAATTTTTTTTTTTTTCACATAATTTGCATCAAGGACAATGTGCTGGGTGGATTTGCAAAATGACAGCTTTTGACTGTCTCCTAGGATTTGTGCAACGAATGTAGCAAAGAGATATCTACATCACCACCCCCACCTTCCCTTCTCACACTGCAGTGCCAGTCACTGACAGAAAACAAATGAATCACACAGAAAGGTGCAAAAGGAAACAGGTGCCATCAACTGAACCTTACTCGAGCATTAGAATATTGCCTCAAGGAATCATAAGGTACACGAGGATTGATATCAATCACACAGGAAGAGCAGATTGATAAGACGTTCCGAAGCGGAAGAGTCACTACTTTAGTGGGTTTTGAGGTGAGAGTGCGAGCAGGTGCAAGATTGCGTAGCGAGTTTCTGTTGTGAGAGCATGACTAATTTTAAAGAATCCTGCAAGTTGCAACTAAACCGGATTTGCTTGACTAGAATTACAGTCAAAGGACATCATGCAACATGTAAAGGAAATGCAAACATAAGGATCGCCCTAATAAAAAAGTTACGTGAACTTTGAGAAGAACTAAGAGAAAGTAAAAAGACAACTTAATCACAAAACTAGTTCACCGTGTCTTTTGCTAAACTTTGTGAATCTTTTTAAGCATAGTCTATATTGTTGGACCAATTCTAACTGCTTAAGTTTTTAGAACATATACTAACTTAACATGATATCAAAGCTCTGTCACGCAAGGTCTTGGTGTCAATTGTCTCGCTTGTAAATTTAGTCCCCTCTTTACAGTAGTGCAATTTTGCACTCTGCTTATTTGCTCACTTTGGTGGTGGTGCATCTTAATTTGTTTCTTGTCAGTTCGTCTCTCCCCGGATTGCACATGAGGGAGAGTGTAAGCAAGATGCATAATTTACATAGTTCGGCCCATTTTCTAACAGCTTAAACTTTTAAAGCAAATGATAACTTAACAAATCTCACATTATACTTGAAGGCACCCTTTAAAACACCGTCGTGTTATCACTACAAGAAAACATGTTTTTAATGACG
>JAVXUO010002712.1:147500-178045 GCA_033065855.1 Escallonia rubra | reverse complement strand
CTCCTTAACTAATTAACTTTATAGTATATGCTAGTTTGGCCAATTTATGTCATGAACACTTTCGTTCCGGCTATAGCCATGAAAACGAATATAGAATGCTGCGATTTTTCTTTTCTCGCCTTTTACTTATCCATCTACTTCAATTAACTTGGTATAATGTTTCACATATATAAACTTGCATTGAGAAGGGCTACTCTTTCGAAAACATTGTTCTAAATTTTGATTTTCAAAACAAAGTGGCACATCCTAACTTAAGAATTAAAAACGGTGTATTAATTAGTCTTTTGCATCAACTGTGGCAGGATATCTATAGCAAGAAAGCTAAGAATAAATTAATGTTCGTGTAACACATTACTATGTTTCTGGGGAAAGAGGTGGACGTAGATACATTGTACTAGGAAAACCAAATTCTTTAAATTCCAGCGGCTTTGTCGTAGACGGATATATTTTTTAAATTCAGCAGTTTTGTCCGCTTCTAAAGTTATAGGCTGAAACTTTTGGCATTTAAATATGAAAACCATATACTAAAATATAAAAAAGATCCTATATAATACTAAACATATTACGGCATCAGAATAAGACCTTTCTGACACAAAGTTGTACAAAACTAGCACACTACTTCAAACCCTAGCCGTACATTGGTGCAGTTCACACGCAAAATGACGTCATCCGAGTTAATCTGACGGCCCAGGCTGAAGTGATATGGTTCTTCCATGGTCAAGCTGGGGGAGGTTATAATTAGGGTTGCCAAAAAAAAATTAGGAGAAATAAATAAAACATTGTTTTTGACAGGGAAAATTAAAGGAGTGTGGAAACCGCTTGTCGGGGATAAAGAAAGAAAATATTCCGGTTTTTGAGAGGGGATAACCTCAGCCATGTTCCCTGTCTTTGTCAGACCATGGTTCGCCGAAATTGTACTACAAATGGGAACAAAATTACTAGATCAGATCGATTAAGAACTTGAATATCCATATTTGATCTCTAAATTTTTAGTATGTCACCCAAGAAGTGCCTCTAGAACTTTAATGGAAGCTCATATTACTATAAGCGCGGCTAGCACTCATATTGATTTCTGTAAAAAAAATTAACATTCAGGGTTTTAACAAGCAGTTACCGACATGAACGTGAATCCAATAACCAACGTTTAAGAGTGGCTGCAACGTCGAGCAATTGAGATTGTGTAACTGTGCTCGGACTAGACAATACTTGAAGAACAAACTTTGGCTCCAAACGGGGTAGTAGCCAATTTTTTTCCATACTTGAAGTCTTTGTTTGTAAAGACTAACAAGATCCATGATCGGGATTTAATAAGCGGGCCACCAAAAATGCTGATCGAGCTTTTCTTGGGTTCAAATTGTCGTATTTGTAATTCGCTTAGTACCTATAATTGAACGAAGAAAACGAAACTGTTAAACTGAAAAACTTAATTATGGTCTGTTTGAAATCACTTACAATTTTGGTTTTCTGTTTCCAAAAAAATCAAAATCAAAACCAGTTTAATTTTTTATTTTTTACAAAAACAAATGGGTGTTTGATTACCCTGTTTTTACTTTGAGTTTTTTCTTTGGTGGTGGTTGCGGTGGCTATGGTGGGGCGTGGCGGTAGCCCGGGATGGCCGCCGGTGGCGGTGGCAGGCAGCGGTGGCCAATGGGGAGCGTTGGCCAGAGGCAGCGGGTGGTGGCTGTGACGTGGGGGTGGGGGTGGTGGTGGTCTCAAAACAAAAGTCAAAACTGAAAACCCAAAACTCCAAAATGAGAGTTTTAAAAAACAGTCCTATTTTAAAATTTTGTTTTCAAAACTGAAAGGAAAAAAACGAAAATTGTATGCCAAACGCGTTTTTTTTTCTCCAATTTACAAAACTGGAGAAAATATGAAGTTAGATAGATAGGCTTGTAACACTCAAGTTAGATAGATAAATTTTTTCTCTAGTTTACAAAACATGATATCATTTATATCATGTAAAAAGCAATCTCCAATTTAATTCATCCATCCTTGTAACGCTCAAGTTAGATAGATAGGCTTGCCAATTTTGTTGCCACTCATTTAAACTAATTTATACTTCCTAAAACCGTGTACCAACTGTATAGAAAATATGAAGAGGAAAAGCGAGTTTCTACGTACATGGAATAAGAATTGTAGGCAAGCTAGTAAGTCAACCACAATGCGGTTCCTTTCAGTTTTCTTGGGCAGTTCACAAGGCAATCTAGTACACCGCCCCCCCTAGGAAGATAATATAACATAAACGGTCCATCTTTACTCGAAATATATTTATGATCTCTTGTTACATTAGTGATTGGTTAACTAGGTATGCATTCAACGCAGTTATTCGGTGTATCCTTGGAAGGCTATACTCTGATACTTGCCTTCCGTAGGATTTGATTTGTTATAGTTTATTAACTTTGATCCCGTGCGTTACACATAGAAAGAGCAACTATCAAAATAACAATTATATTTATTTTTACCTTTTAGAGGAGTTCTCCTACCAATTTTTATCGTTAGAAATAAACTTGAGTAATAATTGTTTGTTTTTAGTGACAAATGAAGATAAAAAATAGCGTATAAAATAGTAGAAATAGTCTCTCATAACTAATAGTAATTGCAGTGATAATACTAATAATAATAACTCGTATGTTGAGATTGTATTACTCAAAACCACTAAGAAAAGAGTAACAATACATAATAAATGATTGAAAAAAAGGGAGCATAATCTATATAGAAAACTTGCAATGAAATAAAAGGAAGGAGATTAGGGTAGTTTAAGAGAAAAACTGATGGAGAATATTGTGTTTTCCTAAATAAAAAAAAAGATTTAGAATTAAAAAGGAATATATAGAGAATTACTTTTGTCAAAATCTAGGAATTAATCGAATTATAAAGACATAAATAAATTTTTGAGTTGGACATGTTGATATAGAAGAGAGAGAAATGTAAAATCTATATAATTGATAGTATTTCAAATGGAAAGAAGGACTTCAAATGTGAGAGAGAGAGAGAGAGAGAATTCAAATCATTATTGCAAAGATAAGTAAATTTAAAATATTTAAAAAATTCAAAATAGGAAAATTCATATGGCGAACTAAGAGAGTATCCAAGTAAGCGATGATTAGACAATATTTTCTCAGCTTCGACTTTCATATATATATATCTAGATTTTGACCAATTTATAATTTAAAGAAAAAAAACTTAAACGTAGGTTTCTTAGTAGCTTTTTGAGCCATAAATTATGAACGGGATAAAATACTCCTAAAACAGGAAGTAAGCTATAATCATAAGTACTTGAAGAGGTGTTTTTCTATATTACACTTTCCCACGAGTCATGCGTTGATTATTTCTCTTTTCTTCTTCATTTTCTCAACTCAGTTTAACATTTTCTATTTCATCCATTTTCTCAACTCGAAATTGAATTATCTTTCATTTGAGAAACATGGTGGATATATTTAGGTATTTTTTGGGTCATCAAAATTTGTGAACTAGGCAATACTTATAAATATAAATAGTACAAGCCTGTTGCGTATTTTTAAGTTCAACAAATTCTGATCTTGTAAGTTATAACATGCGCTACATGTGAACTAATGGATTAATCTCCTTGTATTCATTTAATAAGCTCCTTTCAAAAAAAAGTAAAAGTTATGACAAGTCGTAATCTTCTATTGAAAAAGTTCCTTTAAGAGTTGAAAATAAAATAGATGGTAAAAGTTCAAAAGAGAAAAAAAGGAAGAAGACGACGACCGCAGCTGGTTGTGACTAACAAAAGCTCTAGGACCATCAAAGGCCACATGGGCATGGGCAACACTACAGGGAGGTAGCTATATCACGGACCGGAAGACAATCTCACATAGATACGACCGACGATATCTAAATTAGGCCCCAGACCCTTTTTCCAATGGATCCCCCCTGATATATGGACGATGTTAGAATCATCTCACGGCATTAGGCTTTGTCATTACACGCCAACCAGTTGTGTGGCCAACGCTTATATTTTCACTGCACAGGCACCCACACAATGTGTCTCGATCTTTAGTACAATCTTTACTTCCTTCATGTACACTGCTGTATTAATTACTTTCCCTGGCTACTGCAAAAATCAGTTATGCCTATATCACAACAAAAGAGCAAATTTACTTGTAAAATATTAAGAAGTTAATCAAGGAGATGATAATTTCGCTGACTAGATTAGTATATAGGAGGGGAGCTAAATTAGCGGTGGTCGCGCGGGAATTTTGACACAAAATCATCTCGCTAGGAATTAATGTGAATTACCAAATACATTCAAAAGTTGACTTTGTTTCCTGAAATAATTAAAACGAAAGCTGTATATGTATAAGGTAACTTTTGTGGTCAAATTAGACTCGAACGAAGTGCATTAAATGTAATTATATTTTCAAAATCTTGTCAAGGATATTTATTTGATTATTTGAGATTTTGAACCTACTTCTTAAAATTACTTTTCTGTATCAAAATTAAAGATTTATTTCGATATCCTCCTTTAATTTGTTAGTGTGTCACCCCAAATCATTACCAAACTAAGAAGAATCTTCATTTTTTTCAATGACAGCTTTTTAAATACTAACTAAATTTCAAGAACTATTTATTAGACGGCGCGGATTATTTATATAATCAGCCATCCCGGCCAATGAAAACATGCCATGTCATCAGTCCTCCAAGGCGGTCGGTCACCACTCACCCACAACAAAGATTTTGCCCTATTCTCCAAGTAAGACAGACACCCAAAAGGAAAATATTACACCAAAATTTTTTTTTTTTTTTTTTTGAAAAGTCCGAAAGGGTAATTATGTAAAAAGATCCACAGCCGTAGAAAGGAAAAATAATATTTTCTAAGAAAAAAATAATCTAATTGGAAAGTGTTATTTATATATAGTAAGAGACAAAGTCCCTGAAAAAGGGGAAGAATTTTCATAAGAATTTTTCAAGTTTTTAGCTTTAAGAATTTTCCTTTTTTAAGTCCTCTGCATCTCTCTCTCTTCTTGTCTTGTCTTGCACTCACATCCTCTGCTCTATAAAAGACTCGTATCCCCACCTCTTTACGAACTCCCCCCGCTTAGATTTTTCTCTGTTTTTTCTGGCAAGAGATTGAGGGAGAGAGAAGGGACATGGAGGAAATGGCTTCTCTATGGAACTATCAAGAGGTGGGTCGCTCTCTCCTGTTCTGTTAGTGTGTATAAGGAGGATAACTCCATCATATGGTTTCTCTGCAATGTGGGTTGAATTCATTCGATGATCTTGGTCGGATTTTTTGTCCCTTTTTTTCTTCTGGGTTGCTTTAGGGACAGAATTTAAGTGCATATCTAGCATCTCTTTGTTGAGTTGAATTCATACTATAGTGTTTATTTGTGCTAATTGTCTCAATTCTTTGTCCTGTTTCTTATTCATCACTGTGTTCCGTTGTGTAAGTGTTTTTTGGCAAATTGAGAGATCCTTTCTGTTTCGTTTGCGTCAAACCAGAACATGAGAATTACACAAATAATTCACTTTTTATCTGCTCTCCTCCCTCGTTTCTTAACTTGGTGGTGTGCAAAGTTTTATCTGGTATCCCCTTCTATATTGGTGATATTTTTGGTTTTAATCGCTTATATTTTTGTGTTTTAGTGTCTGCAAGAGTCTCTGTGTGTGTGTGTGTGTGTGTTTGTGCTTGTGTGCGCACATTGATTCTTTGGTCATGAATGTGTGCTTATAGATACACGCGCCCAATCCTGTACAAATCTGGCGCCTTTCATAAAGTACACGAGTACCTGGGCATCAATTGATGTGCTAAGAGTGTCATTAGCAATTACGAGACGCTCATGAATTTCTATTTGATTTTGCCTGACGGCAGTACCCGTTTTACCAAAACGCGGTCCGACTTTCATTACATGCACTGTAGTAGTAGCTTTCTTCACGGGACAGGAATATGTCCCAACTGATACTCTTTTGAGTGACAATTTTTGGGTATTGAAGCTTGTGATCTTTTCCCTTTCGAGTAATCATTTGAAGGGCCAACGCCCATGTTTAGTTGTTATGGCAGGAATCCAATAAAGCACTTTATTACCCTTTCTTTATCTCTAGGTGAAATGGAAGCATAAACAAGTCATGTTTGACAAAAATGCCTTATGATATGCTTGGGCCCATCGTATTATTGTACTGTTCAGTGTAATTTTGAATTAGTAGTCCATTTAATGATGATGAACCAGTTTCCAGAAAGGGAAGAGAATGTGTTGAGTAATCATTCTGTAGTGTGTACTGAATAATCCCTCTCCTTTTCAATAGCAGAGCATGGATGAGTTGAAGCAGAAGCTGTTGTACACCACAATTGAACTTGAATCAGTGAGAATGGAGGCAAGGGAAGAGATTAGAAAGCACGAGGACTACATGAAGCAACTAGTCCAATTCCTAAAGATTGTTAGCCAGGAAAGAGATGAAGCAAGAGGTCAACTTCAGAAGCTACTGAACAAGATCATGCCTTGCACAACCCCTCCTGAGCTCTTCACCCCTGTGACTCAAATCCCACCGCCTCAGAGCCCCATCGTGAAACCCGCCAAAGCAAACTCGAGCGTAACCGAATCCAACAGCCTCTCCGAAACATACAACTACCACGAGCTCCACTCGCACAGCTCGTCTCCTGTTGATTCCATTTTCGATGCTGTTTCCTCCCCTGAGCTCTCAAACATCAACATTGCTGATTCGAGCAACGTTGCGTTTGTGAACCAGCCCTTTGTCCAGGACTATAATGGCAACGTTGGCACGCTTTCCACCAGTGTGGTGCCGAAAACCGATCAAGCATCTTTGATCATTGATACTCTTCTGAAGGGGAAAAGTCTACCTCAGAAAGGGAAACTTTTGCAGGCAGTTTTGGAAGCAGGACCACTTCTGCAGACTCTTCTTGTTGCTGGGCCGCTTCCTAGGTGGCGTAATCCTCCCCCCGTCCAGGCCTTCCACATTCCACCTGTTTCAGTCAAAGGTGATGCTGAAAATGTTAATCAGAACCCGGTAGCAAATTTCGCCCATGTTGCAAAGCCAGTGAATCATCAACTGTATGCTCAGTTGTCTTGTGGATCTTCTCAGATGTTGTTGACCTCCATGTTGAATTTTGGCAATGGACCTTTGGGATCAAGTGTCGGCGGTGGAAGGTTGGTATCTGGAGGATCTAATGCTAGTAATTCTTATGTTCAAGTGGGCAAGAGACAAAGGCTTCAATGATATAATGAAGGGATAGTCCTTCATTCTTTTTGTATAAATGAGTTTAGTGGTGGATGGTGTAAATTGGACATGCTGCTTTGGGGTTTTGAGTTAAGTTTTTAGAAATTTCAATTCCTTTTGCATTTATATGTTTGGCAATCAACTATTTTCACAAAGAGTACTTTTGTGGATTGAAGCTAAAAAACAATGCTGATCGATATAAGGTACACTGGTTCAAGAACTGCAGTAGTTCAGAGTTGTTGGACTAACCTTAGTGATGCATATGGTGTAGTCCTTATCAACATCTAGTGTTCAACCACAGTGGCCACAAAAACAAGGGGTTTATTTTAATTACTGTAAGCGTGACATGTAATTGGACTGCTTCAGTCGTTTTAACAGTTGAGACACAAGCTTTTGTCCCAAATCTTTTAAGTCCAGGCTGACTGAGAACCATAATCTTGTAAAGAATGCAAGTTCACATTTTACTGATTACAAGTCAGTACATATTAGAGCATCTCGATGATCACAACGAGAAGAAGACGATCAGCAAAATGTGATAATGTCCAGAATAGTGGAGTTTTACGGTTATCAAGCGCCAGAAGTTCCCATAGCTCTCTGGAAGAATCTGAATCAGTTTCCATCATATCCCCATAACAAAGACTACCGAGAATGGGACAGGTTTGGATTAGAGTATCAGCCCCCACTTGGACGTTCATGCAAATTGTTAGGTGTTACCCTCAAAACTATCACCACCTATAAATGTCCGGTTTTTCACTTTGATTTTATCGTCATCATCATATTCAAACTCCCGGACAAATATTAGGAGCTGCCCTAAACAGATTTTCTCAGGAATAACCCTCTAAAAGTTGCCATTTTTCTGATATCTGAACTTGCAGCATAGCATGTCTTCAAGTCCAGCTCCATCTCCCTTGTTCCAACCTTCGAGTGGTTTACCTCCATTTTCAGGATTACATGGTTTACATTGGGATCCATGGGTGGTTGCCTTGGTGGGCGCTATCTGCACCTTCTTTCTGGTTTTCAGTTACTACAGGATACTACAACGACACTGCAGTGCATTGCAGGGGATAAATTTCTCCAGAAATCGAGCTCCAAGGCGGCGACTAAATCAGGACAACCCTGATGATCCTTCTCTACAGTTCCAAAGCCAAGCCCTGGACTCCTTTGTTATGCGCTCACTTCCCATTGTCAAGTTCAAGAAGAAAAATGAAGACGACTCGGGTCAAAGCAGTACGGAGTGTGCGGTCTGCTTGGGGGAATTTGAAGAAGGCGAATGGCTAAAGCATTTACCCAACTGTTCTCATATCTTCCATGTTTCCTGCATTGACACTTGGTTCCAGTCTCACTCAAACTGCCCTCTCTGCAGATCACACGTTTTTAATCTCGAATATTCGATCTCTGTTTGTTCCTTGCAAGAAACACTAAGGAGGGAAGAATTCCATCAGGAAGGATCAGCAATGTACCAAGTGCTACGATCACATATCCTGCAAAATACTTCACATAGCCCGGATCCAGAAAGTTCGCGTTGATGCATTTAATGTGTATTAGTAGCAATAATCCATCAAATCTCTGGAGCTTGGGAGCTAGCGCTATTTTTATTGCTGGGGGAAACCACCATCGGAGCCAACTCAATAACACCCCAACTCTCCCTCCTCCGACCTTCAAAGAGAAAAAAAGGAGACGATAAGAAGAAGGCAGTACATGGAACGAAGTTGTAGATGAATGAACCAAGCAACAGTTCAAATTTCTTCTAAAGTTAACAGCACTTGTAAATATTTCTTGAACTTTAAGAATAAATACAAGAAAAGTAAATATCGTAGCATAGTTCAGATGGTGCATGTAATTCATCTTACAAAGGTGGCTGCCAAATTTAAGCGATAGCTATTAATGTGTAACGGCATGAATGGCACAAAGCAGAGCCGCAAAATTTTGCTGCGGTAACTAGATAAAAATCGGATTATCTTCTTCCGATTAGTGGGGCAGGGAAACTTCCAAGCCAAACCAGTACATTCAAAATTCAGAAGCAATTAAGAAAATGCAAAGTCCTAATCTAAACATACAATAATTTCAGTACAATTATGCATCAAAGCAACAAAGGGTGATTCCAAGTCCATGCAGTCAAAGTCCAGAAAGGGCCACTGTAAAAGAAAACAAGAGAGCTTAATATAATGCCCTAAAATGCTCAAAAACAATATAAAGCAATACCACACACACAAAAGTGGCAATTATACTTGCCGTCCAGTGGGAAGAATGAGAAAAGAGTCCACCATTTCGTCAAATGAAACCATAACAAACTCAATAACACCTCAAATAGCATAGTATTATTTTCAGAACCTTTACAACTTCTATCCAAAGACTTGTAAGTTGGGAAAATGTATATAGCAAGATGAACAAGTAATTTGAAGAATGTACATTGTAACCATTACAGCGAGAATGACAAACAACAAGCTCAAGAATATAATAAGAAATGCAAAATCCCTCTCCAAGAATCCAAAGAATTTATGATCTGGATGAGCCATTATGCTCTGACCACCCATACATTCACAAGCAAAAGCGCCACACATGCATTGCAATGCCGCAGTTCCATCTTCTAACTATGCACAAATGTACCCAACAAATGCACAATTGTCCAGTTCCACCAAAAGTCCGGCACTCTAGCAATAAGAAATGCCATCTCAAGTTCTCAAACAAAGGAATGCCAACTTATAGTATTTGAGTTCTGCTAACGAAGCCAATGCTACCGCAGACCCTTTGCTGCAAAGTGAGGCTGCATTAACCTAACATACAAACCATTTGCTGCTACAAGAGAATCATGACTTCCTTGCTCTACAAGCTGGCCTCCACTCATAACCTCCATGTTGTCAACATGCATCATCATTGCTGCTCTATTTGCGACGAGAATGGGTTTTTTGCACCCCATAATCAGCGTGTCAAGAGCCTCCTACACCAGCCGCCTTGGCTCAGATTCAATTGCAGAGCGGGCTTCATCAACTAACAAAATGGGCGCATTATTCAGCAACACCCGAGCAACTGCAATTCTCTGTTTTTCCTGGTTCTATATCCACTCCCCTCATCCCACGTGAGTGTCATAACCATGAGGCAAGCTGCTATTGAACTGGTGAGCATTTGCTATTCTTGCTGCCTCTTTCATCTCCAATTCACTTTTTATGTCTTGCATAAAAATGTTCTCTCTAATGGTTGTCGAGAATATCACAGGTTCCTGCTCGACAAGACCCAGGTGGTTTCTCAACCATCTCAGATTAAACTGTTTGAGATCTTTCCCGTCCAATAAAAGTTGACCAGCACTGGATCATAAAACTCGCGATAAGAGATATTATCCCACAGCTGCAGTTTGTCCTCCAGTTACTTTTAGACACATATTTTTCAACACCGGATTAGCAAAAGCAACATGTTTGAACTCGATACCTCCATAGACCTTAGGGGTTCCAAAGCAGAGCTATCATCGGGGTCAATCTTAGGAACTCGATCAATGACTTCAAGAGACTCCCTTCACTTTATGAGAGGCAAGGCCAAATGGTTCTACCAAAGCAAAGGTTGCAAATGAGAAGACCATGTACTGCTTGAGAGCCGTGGGCAGATCAGTATGACCATTTCCGACAGATGTAGCAATAAACCAGAGTAGTAGCAAATTACAAGCAAACAGAAGGAACTGTTAAAGCCAAGGCAATACCTATGGCCAGCCCACGAAGGAAGCTTTGTGTATATACTTACGTCAGCGGCAACTCATAAAGTTCCATTACCTTATTTAGAGCACAGAATGCGACAACCGTGTGAGTATCTCTAACCGCATCTTCAAGAACCAAAGATGCGTTCCTGTGCAGCTCCTGTATGGCCCTCGAGAATACAGCAAGCCACATTTTCTGGACAGCAAAGAAAAAGTAAAAGTCACCGTTACTTAAGGAGTTGGACCACCAAGTGACCACATGTACAACTACTTTGCTGAATACTAACTGCTCCAATAGCTAAATTTTATGCTGCAAAAGCTTACCCGTCCAGAGAGACGTAGCCTTCCAACACAGAATTTGACTTGCAAATTGCGACATGGAGATCTTGACAAACGATAACACTAACAAGCAAGAATACATGTCCTGGTCAGGCAGAGCTATGGTCCCAATGAGTCGAAAAATTATGCGTTGATACAGGGAAACGTCCAGCCTACTTGGATATGAAGCAAGCTTGCACTTGGAACTGAAGCAAAACTACAGCGGATTTGGTGAAAATGCAGTCCCCAGCCCTTTCCTATATGTAAAAAGGAATGGAAAAACTTTTGCTGCACACCAAGAAGCAGCCTTCTCCTGCTACCCCGTCACGTGGCACCGTCTTATAGGTCCAGGAAACCAGCCATCATGGAGCTTGCACGTGATATAGCTGGAGAGACTTAAATGACTCTCACCGTTAAACACGTCCCTCAAAGTTGGGTCTCTCTCTCTCTCCACTCCGAACTGCTTCTTCCTTCCTATCTTCAACCCAGAACAAGCAGGTAAAACATATGTGGTACTACAGTTAGTGAATTCTAAGTTTGCATTCAGTCTACAGGACGAGAACAATTTTAGAGACAACATATGGATTGTCAAAAGCTTTTCAGCGGAAAGAAGTAGCTGCAAAGAAATTAGCTAACATGTCAAAGGAACGGTTGGGAAACATCAGACATTGGGAGGAATTTTTTAATTTAAGAAGTTTTTTCTTTTTGTTTCAAAAACGACATTGCAGTTCCCATTATGGATGATGACTTCTGGCCTCTGGGCAACCATGACACAAACTCCATTTGGTGAAATATCTCCATTGTTATCAAAGGGAACTTTTAATTGGTACTATAAATTTACAGATTCAGGAGCTTAAATATCACTTTAGTGAGGTGGATACATAATTGCTTCTTTGTGATGCATGCTTAAATCCATGTAACTCATTCGCCACATAGGACAAGGAAAAGTTGATTAGATTTCTTCTCCAATTTATCCGGAAGAACTTTCTACCGCAAAACAGATGATTATTGACCATCAAAATCGTGACATTCATCACTGACATGTGATGAGAGGTAGTCCATGTATTATGTCCGCTAGTATATCCACTGATAAAACTTGGCATGATTTACCGGCTGCAATATCCATGGTTGGAAGAAGATGCAGATACGCTGAGGGAACTAGGCAGAAAGCAGTTTTCGGAGTGGGTAGGAAGAAGATGGAATGGAAGAGAGAGAGACCCAAATTTCAGGGATGTGTTTAACGGTGAGAATCCGTTAAGTCTTTCCAGCTATATCATGTGCAAGCTCCATGAGGGCATGTTTCCTGGACCTATAAGACAGTGCCACGTGGAGGGGCAGCAGGAGGAGGCTGCTTCTTGGTGTGCGGCAAAATTGTTTTCAAAAGGAATTAGCCTCTTTAGAATGGATATTATTAGAAACCCTGAAGTTGTCAAAGCAATACCCGCCGCATAAGTCGTTTGACGTTTAGGCACCCAAATGTCGAAGCAGTGTAAAGTAATCCCCTAGCTAAGATAAATTACTCGATATAATATGTTGGAGTTCTCTTCTTCTTTGTTTATTTGTTTATATTTGGGATGGGGAGGGATATTGTGGCAGCTATAAAACAAATCCACAGCCATACCTTGGATTGTTTCAGATAGCAAATATAACATAGAAAATTTTATTTTTTTTAATAATTCCGAATTTGCATCAAGGACAATGTGCTGGGTGGATTTGTGAAAAATGATAACTTTTGGCTGCCTCCTAGGACTTGCCCTAGCAAAGATAAATTACCCAATATGTTGAAGTTCTCTTCTTTTCTTTTCTTTCTTTTTTTTGGTGGGGGGAGAGAGGAATATTGTGGCAGCTACAAAACAAATATACAGACATACCTCGTATTTGTTTCAAATAGTAATAATAGAGTTAAATTATTATTATTTTTTCACATAATTTGCATCAAGGACAATGTGCTGGGTGGATTTGCAAAATGACAGCTTTTGACTGTCTCCTAGGATTTGTGCAACGAATGTAGCAAAGAGATATCTACATCACCACCCCCACCTTCCCTTCTCACACTGCAGTGCCAGTCACTGACAGAAAACAAATGAATCACACAGAAAGGTGCAAAAGGAAACAGGTGCCATCAACTGAACCTTACTCGAGCATTAGAATATTGCCTCAAGGAATCATAAGGTACACGAGGAATGATATCAATCACACAGGAAGAGCAGATAAGAGGTTCCGAAGCGGAAGAGTCACTACTTTAGTGGGTTTTGAGGTGAGAGTGCGAGCAGGTGCAAGATTGCGTAGCGAGTTTCTGTTGTGAGAGCATGACTAATTTTAAAGAATCCTGCAACTAAACCGGCTTTGCTTGACTAGAATTACAGTCAAAGGACATCATGCAACATGTAAAGGAAATGCAAACATAAGGATCGCCCTAATAAAAAAGTTACGTGAACTTTGAGAAGAACTAAGAGAAAGTAAAAAGACAACTTAATCACAAAACTAGTTCACCGTGTCTTTTGCTAAACTTTGTGAATCTTTTTAAGCATAGTCTATATTGTTGGACCAATTCTCTAACTGCTTAAGCTTTTAGAACATATACTAACTTAACATGATATCAAAGCTCTTGTCACGCAAGGTCTTGGTGTCAATTGTTCTCGCTTGCAAATTTAGTCCCCTCTTTACAGTAGTGCAATTTTGCACTCTGCTTATTTGCTCACTTTGGTGGTGGTGCATCTTAATTTGTTTCTCGTCAGTTCGTCTCTCCATGGATTGCACATCAGGGAGAGTGTTAAGCAAGATGCATAATTTACATAGTTCAGCCTATTTTCTAACAGCTTAAGCTTTTAAAGCAAATGATAACTTAACAAATCTCACATTATAGTGCTCTACCAAGGGCTGTGATATGAGGCCAGGTGTTGCACTGTCGTCAGGGGCCAAAACTCCTTCACTGGTGGCCGGAATCCTCACCGGTGGTGGTCAGAATCATAGCCGGTGACGAGTTGATTTAACAACATGGGTTCATTTCTACTGAGCGTTTCTATAGTGCTCATTTATGTAATCCACAACACTAGCCTTCTTTGTCGTTTTGTTAGTATTTGACTCTAGCGTGTGATTTAGGGGTTGTAGGGCAAGACCGGATCAAATAGCAAGCTTTGGGGGGGGGGGGGGGGGTGGATTTAAGGTTTTTCGGCACGTAAGGGGGAGGGATATGGTAGGGTAGGGGTGCTTAGGTCCTTTATATTAGTGTTTAGTCTCCCGATATATGTGCTTGCTCTTATTTTCCCTTTCAACGGTGGTGTTTTAATGGTACTTGGAAGTGGCGAAGAAGGTTGTGGAACTTGCAATAATGAAGAAACCAGGGTTTTAGGCTGGGATTACATTGGATGGGTTTACTCTTGTCTCATGTGGGGGCCAAAGGGTTGTAGGTTTCCTCTAATTGTAATAGTTGTCATTAGGATCCACCATGTTTCTGGAATTAATTGTAAACCCTTAGGAATTGGCAGGTTACTGTAAGTTATGCTAAAGTGAAGGATATGCTCTACTTTGGTTTGATTGTAATATATTCGAGGCCTAATAGGCAGCTTGTTATAAAGTTGACCTTTATAGTCATTCATCACATCAGAGTCATGAGAATAATGTGACCTACTGTTTAGTATTTTGCCCTTAGACAATTGGCAAAATTGTGTAACTTTTATTATCAATGTAATTCTCCTATATACCACAAAATAAGTAAATATATAAATAAAGAAAAACATGAAACAACAACCAGAGCCAAAGAACACACAACCAAGATAAAAGACGGGACACAACCAACCAATGAGAAGAGTGACACAAATTTATCAACCACTCCAATTTCATCTCCATGCTCGTACCCAAGAAAACTTTTCAGCAATATGGGTTCTCAAAATTGCGCAGGGCTACGAAGAATATATGCGATGAAATACTAGCAATTGGTTGCAAGACCTTAATTCAACCCGCTCCAGAGTACAAATATTTGCTCGCACCAGCAGTCAACCTTTTATTCTTTTCCTCTGTATTCTAGGTGTTTGCAACTGATTGAAGTGTCCACTGGTAAATCCCTGTCTCCACCTTATCACATTTGCTACTCTTTGAGCTTGTGCTACTCGAGCTGTCATAAGATTGTGGTGTCCTTTTACCCGTACTGCGATTGGCTTCACCGCCAGTGCCATCATCTAGACTACTGCTAAACCAAAACAAAAAATGTTGTTAAGGAGTTCAGTAAACTCCTTGTATGATGTACGAAGATGAGATAACTCGATCTCATTGACGGGACACAGTACTGCCTAGAAGTAATCATAATGAGGGCATACCGATTATTTTCCAAGTGAAGGTTTGGAAGGTGATTGAACTCGCTAGCCAGTCGTAGCTTCATCACAACATAACTAGCTGAACAAGTATTTTCTTAACTGAACATGGCCATGACACCATATCTCTTTTGGGGCTTGGGGCCATCTATGTATATGCAGTTATATTTCATGGAACAAAAAAAAAAGGGCAATAAGTATAAAACAACTATGTAAGATTAAAAAAGTTAAAAGTAGTCACTAATACGTAGTCAAGAGGATTAATTTGTGGCTAATCAAATTCTGAAAGTTACCATTAAATTGGGGTTTCAACTTTCAACACGCAAATAAATAATAGATTATCTAATGTTATCTCCATTAGATAGTCGTCGCTAAATTGGGGTTTCAACATTAATTCGTTGCCAATAAATATTTGTCGATAACAACGAGAGTGGTAACAATAAACCCCTCCTTTGGCATTATTAAACAGAGACGAAGGATTTTACAGCAAATGACTTTCTCAGAAATCTATTTGAGGAGCGCTATGCATTAACAGCATGAATACCTCACTATTCCATGGCTTTAGCCAACGAGGAAGAGGAGTTTTACAACGAGGAAGATGAACATCTTTTACAGCATTATTATCGTAAGCAACAAATGGTGCAGTTCTGCAGACAAAGAATGATGGGTGATGGGTGATGGGTGATGGGTGATGGGTGATGGGTGATGGGCGAAGCCTATTCTCTAGACAAACAGGAGAACAACCTTCCTGCTTCAGGCTTTCAACTTCACTAAATAATGTCCTCTAATAATTAGGCTCTATATGCGAACCATTCTTATCTTGTTTCTATTTTTTGCATAACAAGTAAAAAATGTAAAATAGATTTCTATTTTTTGCATAACAATTATCATAAATGAATTTCCTCACCAAGAGACTAACTAATTTTCACTTTAAATTTTTTTTTGAGACCTCCACCACAACTCACCCACCGCCGGTAGCCACCGCCCACTGCCGCCCGGCAGCCACCTCCGGCCGCCGGCAGCCACCGCCGGGTGGCTGTGGGCGGTGGCCACCACCGCTGGCCAGAGGCCACCTCCGGCAGCCACCTCCGGCCGTCGGCAACCACCACCGGGCGACAGGTGGCCTCTGGCCACCACCGCCGCCCGACAGCCACAGTCGCCCGCCGGCATCCACCACCTCCGGCCGCCGGCAACCACCGCCGGGCGGCAGCCACCTCTGGCCACCACCGCCGGCAGCCACCGCCGCCCGACAGCCACCTCCGGCTGCCGGCAGCCACCGCCGCCCGACAGCCACAGTCGCCCGCCGGCAACCACCATCGCCGGCATCCACCACCTCCGGCCACCAGCAGCCACCTCCGGCCACCACCGCCGGCAGCCACTGCCGGCGACAATCACCGCCGGCCACCACCACCGTCGACCACCACTACGCCCCACCATCGCCACCGCAAACCACCACAAAAAAAAAAAGTCAAAATAAAAGGGTTACCAAAAACCCAAAAAAAAAAAAAAAAAAAAAAAAAAAAAAGATTATCAAACACCCCCTTAATATTATAAAAAAAAAAATTAAACAGCTCTTTAAAAACTGAAGACAAAAAAAAAAAAAACTCTATCAAACAGCCTAAGATTTCCTCGATCGTCTCCAAATATCTTTTGCAACAGAAATTTCAAGCCTAAACAAAGCCTAGCAGTTACTCATCCACGTCACACGCCATCACTAACTTTACTGGCATGCCATAACCATCGTACTCCCTTCCTGGCGCAGCCTACCCAAAGCCCCACGCCTTACTTCTCAAAATCTTTTCTTGACATCCACCACCAGACTGACTCTTGTCATTCACAACCAAGAACCAACGTAATTTTGCAGTTAGCGAGCTGTATCACGAAGGAATAAACGTCAAACAACACCACATTTCCCATAACATGACCCATCCCACAACTGGTCTCCATCAAACCTTTTCTGCAATTACCATCCCCCATAACCGTCAACATCCAAATTCAAACTACCACAAAAATCCTAAACTCAACTCTGAATTAACACAAATCAAACCACCACCGTTTTAATATGTTCGAGTGGCAACAAATAACGGATTATGTTGATTGCAGTGGCGTTCGGAGTTGGTTACGGCAGTGGGTATAGGGAGGTATATGGGACAGAGCGGACTTGATGATGGATATTAAGTTGGATTTCAATGATGGTGGCGGTAGGCGGTGGAGTTAGGTTTTGGTAGTGGCAGTTATGGATTAGTGGTGGTAACGACCACTCGCGGTGGATTTACGATGGTGGTTTGATTGTGGATTAAAGTGGTGGTGGTTCGGTTGTGAAGCTATAGTGGTGTATATGGATCTGTAGTGCTAGTGGGTAGTGGAAGTTGGGTCGTTGGTGGTGGTGACAGGTGGGATTCGTGATGTTGTGGAATAGGTGGTGTTGGTTTGACGACGGTTAAAGAGGAGATGAAAGGGGGCTTCGTTGGGTTGGGGCAGAATTCACCCTTGGGATGGGGATGCCATTAAGAAGAATCGATGCGGGAGCAATTGAATACGAAGAAGAAGGATGTTTTGGGTTTATTTGGTTGCAAGATTATGTCCTCTTACTGTGTTGCCTCTTTAGAGTGATAGCTTGCCATGCACCTGGTTAATCTTTTGAATTTTAAACAAAAATTAACAGCACATGGGCACTACCCTATTCGACCAAATGGGACAAAGAACTAGAGGCATACGTGGATGACATGATCATTAAGCCCAAAAAGCGGGAAGGACACTGCTCAAATTACTCGATGTGTTCGGAGTCACATCGGGTAAGCTTTTGAGATTTATGGTCAGCAAACGAAGTATCGAAGTCGACAAGGCTAAGATTAAGGCTGCAGTAGAAATGCCACCCTAGAATAGCGAGAGAAAAAAATCCGAGATTTCTTGGGGAAGATCCAATACATTAGCCACTTCATATCTCAGTTGACAATGATATGAAATTTCTACACGAGACACAAATCTCTAGCATAAGATACTGTAAAAGGTTTCAGTCACGTCACTTCATCAAATTAGAATGGTTGCACACATTATCAAATAAGACACTTGTCCAAAAACAGAAATTCCACAAGTTGTTCATAAGCTACCATAAGATTGAAAATAGAAGCCCATCCTACTTTTTAGTTTTACGGATACAATTTGTTTTACGGGTTACCTTTCTGGTGGAGTATTGATTTATAGATAGAAATTACTTTTCTAAATTTACATTGTAGGATGCATTAGGCAAGTTCATTCACATATCTTATACTCCCTCCGTCCCACGTAATTTGATTAACGTTTTTTTGCATGCAGATTAAGGATTTAAAGAGAGATATATTGTTCGTTTTCCATTCTACCCTTTAGAGAGAGGAGTGGGAGAAAGTGGGTTAGGAGAGAGAAAACATGTTAGTGGAGTGTTAAATATGGAGAGAAAAATGAATAAAAAAGTGTAAGAAAAGTGGGCAAGAAAGAGAAAATGAGTTGATGAAGATTTAAACGTGGAGAAAGAAATAAAATAAAAAAAAGGGTAAAAAGGATATTTATGTAAAAGTATCTACATAATCTTTCTTAATTTCGAAATGAACAATTTTTGTGCGACGGCTAAAAAAAATATGATTAATTTTTGTGGGACAGAGGGAGTATTTGTTTCTTGAGGGGCAAAGACATGCTTGAATAATTGATTGTGCATTTGCGGTAAAGAAAATATGTATTTGATGGTGGATTGACATGGAGTACGGAGGGGTTTGAGCAATATCTTAACACACGACTAGTTCAAATCCTCTTTTTATTTTCAATGCATGCTTACAATCATTGTTCTTTTAGTTGCATTGTTGTAGAACGTGGTATGTCGTGATGATATGAAGTATGCGGTCCTTTTTTGTGTCATTGACGTCTAGGATGGTTGCATTTATATCAACTTCGTGTATTTACATATTGGTAATATATATGCCAACCTTTCTGGTACATAGTTCTATTCTGACTTTGTAATCAAATACTTGTAATGAACATAATTTGTTTTATCAATGAAATTTATTATTGCTTGTCACTAAAAATATAGGCAAAATATCGATAGACAATGCGATGCTCAACGACCAAGAAATTCGTGGTTAAAGGGACAACAAGTAATGACGAACCTTTTCGTAAAAAATGTGTGATGAGTACAGATTCGCTGGAGAACTTTAAATTCGTCAATAAGTGCAACAATTCTTGACGAACTTAGATATGTAACGACAATTTCATGAGAACTGTACCAAAGAAATAATTAATTATTTAATATTAAATATTTGTAACGAGGCTCAATATCGTCAAGAATTAAAGTTTTTAACAACAAAATCAAATGTTCGTAAAGAAAAAAAAAAGCCTTTTTTTGTTGGCACATTCTTGATGAACTTCTGGACGAAATTTTATTCGTTAATGTCTAACTTTCTTTATGAATCTACTACGTTTCTTGACGGACCATGTTTGTCGTTGAAGTCAATTTTCTGGTAGTGTACCCCTGCCCTTCCCCCTGCAACTCCCCCAGCCCTTTTCCTCTTAGCTTGAACCCAACCCCCCCCCCCCTCCCCATACATACACACACAACCCAATTCGACCAACAACACACCCGCTACAAACACCTAAATGGTGCATGCACCCACCCCAACTCACCATCCCCCTTCACCAACAACCACATATAACACTTAGCACCCGCGCACCCCTGATCCCCAATCGCCCTGCACATGCGTGCAATGTACGTATGGGTGTGGGTTTCAGTTTATTTGTCCTTACATGCTGTGTGTGTGTGTGTGTGTGGTATGTATATCGGTGTCGGGGTGTGTGTGCGTGCAATGTGTGGTCGTGCAATATGGGTGCGGGTTTGTATATGTGTCATTGTGTGTGCGTTTACTCTGGCTGTGGCTGTGTGTTTTTAAAGGATAAGGGCCAAACTACTCCTTAGACAAAGTACAGGGGGCAAAGTGCATTTACCCCTAAAAACCCTAAGAGTTTGTTTGCGAGTTTTTTAGGAGAGAAATGAGAGGAAAAGAAAAGAAAGTGACTCATTTCCTCCTTTTTCTTTATTTTTGAGTTTTTTTAAGGGGAGAAAAGAAGAGAAAATGGAGGAAAGTTTGGGTTTCTTTTGTCTCTAAATCTTTCCTCCCAAAATTGAGAAGAAACGGATAAAAAAGAAACTCTACCCTTGAGACAATGAAGACTAATTTTTTAATGATTTTTAGATTTTACGATTTCTTACATGAACTTACCACTTTACTTACGAACAAATGATTGTTTTAGATGTTAAAGTTGACTCATGATTGATTATTTTGCTTTTTGTGTGACATTAATTAGATTTGGATATTAGGATATTTGTAATCAACTCATGGCTATTTTTGTTTTTTACATTGTGACATTAATCAGTAATGTAAAACTTATTACATTAGTATGGTGTACTTTATATGATGTTATTTTCTATCAAAATCATGTTCTATTTTAGAATCATACATTCACACTCTTTGTTAGAATTATCACAATAGAATATAAGGGTATATGCGGAATCGGGTATCTTTTCTTTTCTTTATAGCTGAACTAAAAAACAAGAAAAAAGAATGATACTTTCTTTTCTTTAAACTCACAAACAAGAAAAAAGAAAACTGTATTATCTTCTCTTCCTTTCTCTTCTCTTTTCTTTTCTCTCCTCTCAAAATTTGCAAACAAGCTATAAAAGAATTAACCTCATCGAAGCCAGAAAGCTGGAAGGAGCACATTCTTATTCCAACCATTTTTTAAGAGCCAAACAAGGTGAGAAGAAAAAACTTGAAAAATTAGGCTTGTCCACAGGGATTTCCGTGGGAGTAGCTAGAGTGGTGTCAAACCACCGAAAAATTCATGACGTCGCAAACGTAGTATTTCCGCCATTAACGCCGGCAATCTCTCAATCTCACAATTTGTGTTTACATTGCAAAACTTTTTTGTGCCTATTCATGTTTTTTTTACAAGTACATGAAAATATGGGTGCAATTTGGACTGGACAACCCTTGTCAGCCCGTAGAAATATGGACGTGAGCTTATATTATAGTGACCGAGGTGGATGCTTGGCACAAAATTTTGTGCCCGTAAAAAGTATGGGTTGGGCATGGACAAAGGTTTTTCGAAACCCGTCTAGCCTGTGGGAAACCCAGCCCGTCGAATTTTTATATAGTATATGAATGATGCATATAAATTTTAGGTGTACAAAATATATGATTTTTTTTTTCTTTAGTCTTTAAAGTCCTCTAACCATATGCGTTTATAAACTTTTGTTTTCTTCCTTGTTCCTTATTACAGGACTAGACTTCGTTAGATTGTTTTGAAACTCGTATTTTTCTTTTTCTTTTTTGTATTTTGCTCTGAAATTTTATTTTCATGCTCATAACTAAATCCATTTGATACTTCACTATATTCTTCTTTATTTTCATAGTATTAGCAGACTTCGATGGTAAATGATATGCTTAAAAATTAAGTAAACAAAAATTCATGACTAATTAGCAAACTTGGATGATAATTGATATGCTTAAAAATTAAGTAAACAAAAACTAACATGAAACCATGAACAACGTGTGGGCAGCCCATATCTAATCTGTGTCCACCAAAATTTTCATGGGCCGGGCACCGATATGACTCGTAGATAGGCCAGGCACGAACACGGGTGTTTGAGAATGAGCTGGGTAAGATTTGACCCTTCGCCTGTCCAACCTGCCCAAGTTGCGGCCTAGAAACATTTGACAATATAAATACACTTGAAGCTACTGAAAGACGGAGAAGTGCTGAACCGTGAGTACGGCTTTAACTGGCGAAGCAACCTGCGAAGACGCCGTGCAAGAGTGGGTATCGGAACTGATATATCTCAAATATACTCCCAATAATTGGGGAATACCGGCACTCTCAGTCATACTAGGACATTGGGGATTATCTTATCAGAGATCGTGACGTGATCCTCAAGGAACCTAACACGATCCTAACACATCTAGCCTACGGCCCAGTCCTACTAGGGCTCTTCTTCCTACCACTATATAAAGGGGTCTACCCCCCAGGTATAGGACGACTACACAACTACACACATACATGCTTTTTCAGAGTTATTATCATGTAGCTGCGCTCTGACTTAAGCATCGGAGAGTTCTCCGCCGGGAACCCCACCCGGCGGTCACTCGTTTTCTGTCTTGCAGGTCATCGGTCCAGGCTCGGGTGGGTTCCGCAACGTACGCGGGACATATTTTAAGCAGCAACAGGAACCTTTGGCGATCTTCCTCCGTTCGTGCTCACTGAAATGCCTGGCAACAGATGTCGCGAAGTATAATTATGAGGCATTCGAGATTTCAGAAGGCGTGGCTTCAGTTCAAAGGCCAATGCTTGTGGGGCAAAGATCTGATAAATTCGATGCGACGGAAGGAGACTGTGGCGCTTGAAGCACTGTATGTTTATGGGGAAATGGAGGATGAACTGTGCAAGGCAGAGGAGGAGTGTAGGAGATTGAATAGAAGAGAATGGAATGAAAGAGGAGACTCCATAAAGGAAGAGAGAGAGAGAGGAGAGTTAGCGGTAGGCGTGAAATTGTGCTTTTGGACTTCGAGTCTTCGATAAACAAGCAAGAAATTTCAATTACTTTAAATCCAAAAGCTTCTGGAATTAGGTGAGTCATGTGACTGAACCAAATACGGAGTATAAGTTTTGCATTCCAGACAAACAAACCTGCGTGTGATTCTATTGAAGTGTTGGCTTTTGACTGTACTGAAACAATCAAATAACAAGAAAAGCAACAAAGAACTAATCAATACAAGATCAAAATCACCAAGTATCACTCAGTCTTGTGCACTCCTGCTGCTGGCTCCGATTTAAACATATCTGGATTGACTGATGGTCCTTGTATATCAGACCCGTATATATGTCCCATCTTTGTACGTTTCGTTTCGATATACCTCTTGTTTTCCTCTGTAATGGGAGTCAAGACCGGAACCCGTCCAACAACTGCCAAGCCATAGCCCTTCAGACCAGTGAACTTAGCCGGGTTGTTTGTCATTAGATGCATGGTACGAACACCCGTGTCTCTTAGTATCTGTTGGAATAATAACAAGGGTGTTACATAGTATGCTTGATTGATAAGCTAAAGCGTGACAGCAGGAGACGAGTAGACATTCGGCAAGATAAGTTCTGGCTTTTGAGGCAGCGCTTATAAATGTTGGCAAATGTGGTCCAGTTCTATTTTGAAACCTAAACCAAGCAATGGTGCCTAATTTCCCGGTGGACTTTGAGAGACTCATGAGCTGGTTATGTTTTATCTGAAGGTGTAAAAAGGTTTTGAGAGTTGAGACTACACAGAATGTTATACATTTCATTAGAGCTCTTCTAAATATATCATCGTCAACTGGAAAATATTATCAAGTCTTCGGGAACATGAATATTAGAGAGGAGAAGGAAGGTTCATCAGACTGACCTGGGCACCAATCCCATATTCACGTGCATCAGCAGCAAAGCCAAGCTCTAGATTGGCTTCGACAGTGTCATGGCCTTGATCCTGCAAATTATAGGCCCGAAGCTTGTGGCCTAGGCCAATACCACGTCCTTCATGACCTCGCAGATAGACAAGAACTCCTCTACCGGCCTGTTCAATTAACTGCATTGCTAGATCTAACTGGTTGCCACAATCACACCGAGCTGAACCAAATATATCCCCAGTCAAGCATTCTGAGTGGACTCTTACTAGGACATCTTCTCCATGCCCAATGCTCCCCTATTTAGAGAAATATTTTCACACTTACATGTTTTATCCTTCCTTTATCTTATACGGGGTATAATTTTAGTTAGATATTGATGTGAAGGAAGCATTTGTACCTTTACAATGGCTACATGCTCCGTTCCATCTAACTTTGACCTATAACAGTAAGCCTGAAACAAACCCCATTTTGTTGGCAAACGAGAAATTGCAGTTCGCTCAACCAGCTTTTCCCTCTTTCTTCTGTACCTACAAGCACTCGACCGCAATGCAATGTCATCGGGTTAGTGATTGCATACTTCTGTTGTAGTTATCAGTTAGACACAATCCCACAAATAGAGAGCACTGGCAAAAAGATGAGATGATTATGATTGGTGAGAGCAGAATAATCGTAGTATGCAGCCTCAAACAAGTTATTTTGAAGTTAAATAGTTCTAAAGAGGCATGTACAAGAAGCACAGGCGACATCTATAATAGAAAATGCTACATATATGAGTATATTAGTAAGAAAACATGCGATGAAGCACATACTTTTCATCAGATTAGGATATTAGCAAGAAACAGGCGATGAAACACACATTTCCGTTCTCATACGTCTTCTATAACAGGGAGATAAATGAGATCATATGGAATCGTCTTCTGAAAGTTCTCATAAAACTGAACCACATCCGAATAATATCTCATTGTTGCGTGCTAACCTAAATCATATCAGTTAATACCTTCATTAATTCAATTTCCTCCCATATGGACCTTCATCAACTTCTATGTACATAAAAAGTTGTATAGCTTACCTAATCAAATCAGTGATTGAGACGACTGGAATGCTATGCTCCAATGCTAACTTCCTTAGACTGGGCAAAGATGCAATAGAACCATCATCTGTATCTATAACAGTAGAAAGGATAGAAATTGACTGCAGACCAGTCAGCATAACCAAATCTACAGAAGCCTCCGTATGACCAGCTCTCCTTAGGATCCCACCATTTCGGTACTTGAGAGGAAACACATGGCCCGGCCTTCTGAAATCTTTTGGCTCAGAATCCGGAGATGAAAGAGCAAGAACTGTTTTTGCCCTGTCTGAAGCCGATACACCAGTAGATATGCCAGAATTTGCATCCTATTTAGGTCGAACAATAGCATGTAGATACCAACAATAGCATATCAGGAAGCTTCAAGTGAGTTACTTGAGTTGAGAATGTTAAGTTTCCTCGCCTATCCTTAAACTCGTGGCATTAGATTGTTATATGCTATGCATGAAAGAACATGTAGATCAGTAGGTAGATAACATCTAGTTACATTTTCTATAAGAAAAAAAACCATGGGCCAATCAAGGAAAATCAGAAGCATTGCCAAGTTTGATGTGATGCATAAGATATAGTCTCCAAGGATTTCTAAAAAATGCCCCCATGCCAAATACTCTATGCAAGTGCAATCTTTAGTAAGATGTGCAGTTACCTAGTTTGAAGAAACAAACTCGTGAGGCCATCAAGCAAGATCAGAAGCATTGTGGGATATGATTAGGTACAGGCTCATAACCTCCATTTTAAAGTAGTTTGATCTCTTTATATGGCACCATTGTAAGTTTCTATATAAGATACCATATGGAATTCAATCAAATCCTATGGAACATCCGCAAATGCCTTCAACGTGTAAAAATTGTAGCTAGACAATACCACCGTGATTGTGAAGGAGGGAGCCGAAGAGTCATCTTCATTTTCGGGCGACATTAGAGGAAGCTTTAGTCTCTCAAGATCCTCCCCTTTCATGCCTACAGATACAATTCCTGAACCATGCTTCATCAAGAAGGCGACAGCCTGTGGACTTGTAAGGGATGCTGCCATGACAAGGTTTCCTTCAATATTCCCATTTTCATCATCTACAACGATGACAAACTGATACATTTGCAGAAATGGTTAACACAATATTAATCACATTGCTTCACAAAGTAACACTTACTTCTATTCTAGTACCCTTGTGACTCTTTAACCAACTATTGAAGCGTTTTGTCAATACCTGTACTCTTGGCCTCATGGGGCAAAGCAAGCTTTATGTGCCTACTACTACAAATAGGGACGGGCGTGAATAGTCCAAAGGTCTACTTATGTTTTGGAACACGAGTACTAAAATTTAAGTCATGTTTCCGAGGCGGTTTTACGAACAAGTAGTGGAAACAGCACTTGCAACCAAAATCAGCTTCATCAACAGCAATCAACATAGAACAGATTAATGTTGTGACAGTGGATTCGAACCTTCCCACTGCGCAGTGCCACCAGTGCTTGTTCAATTGAAGAGTATCCCTCAGACGGGCAATCAGGATCACCCTCAGCATCACTAACAAAGAAATCAACCGTTTCAGGGGTAATCTCCGCATCCACTGTCCCAAAAGATGACTCGTCCAAGGCACCCAACAAAGACCCGCTTTCAGTTCCCCTCGGAGAACTGTCCTCAAACAGGTTTCCAGCGGATACCCCAACAACCCAGCAAGTGAACTTTGATAAGCCGTGTCTGTGAAGTGGCTGAAGTCCTAAGCTGTGACAAGGAGTTCCAAAAGAATGAGTGACATAGTCATATCTTGAACTGGTTAAAACATGAGCCAACAACGGGTGATGGAACAAAATGGAGTCCATGGAACTCTAAAAGCTTTGGAAGTTTTCGAAATTGTTCTTCTGGTGACGCGCTTTTCGTGCCATTGTTATGCATGTGACGTGAAGAAAAGAGCACCTCTAGTTTTGGATGTGAGTTCATTGCGTGTACAGTATGTGCTACCGTTATCCAATAACAGCAAATTACCGGCAGTTTGTACGGATATTTTGAGGTGCAAGAGATGCTCTTGCTTTGCTCCTTCACTTGTTTTTGTAGGTTAGTATACAATATCTCGGGATGGAATTTGGGGGTCCAATGTTTCCCACATATTACTCATTTGGATAAGCTCTAAATAAATTTAGGATAAATGGGGATTTAATTGATTGGGATTGTTTAGTTTCTTCTCAATCCCCAACTATTCATTCAAATACGTTTTAAAAAATTTTAACATATACATGTTTTTATCACGCGTGCGCACGCGCACGCACCTACAGTTGGCAGCCACCATTGACCCTTGCCGTCTCACACCCTGTCTTGCAGTCGATCAATTTCTGACCAACGACCACACCGCTGTCAGCTACTTACAGATATTGTCGATCGACTTCAGTAGCCAGCAACGTCGGTTCGCCCATCATCGTCGTCTAACTCCGGCAGCCACCCCTACCCACCGCGGCTACTAACCAGAATAAGGAAATGTTTTTTTTTGGGTAAAAAACTGTGACCAGTTTAAAACTAAAAAAAAATTAAAAACTAAATAGGTTGACCCGTATTGAATTAGGGTAAATGAGAGAATATCATTGATAACTTAAAGAGCTACAAGAGTTTTGACATGTCGACCACTTTTGGCTTTACATTTTGCAAGATGAGCAAACAACATAGTCATTATATCTGTTAGCCCTATGGTTGGATAACCTAGGCTTACATCTTGTTTTGATGATAACTACACATTGATTATGTTCTAATGTATGCTTTAAGTGTATTCTTAGTAGGTATATACATGCACACTCACGAAGACACATTTAAGAAGTTGGATAGATGGATTAAAGCCAAATACGCTTAAAGCTATAGTGGACATGCTATAAAAGTTTCATCAAGTCCAATGTCAAAGAGCAACAAAGAATGCATCGACTAAGTTACTATCGATTACAATTAATCTTTACTATTATGTAACTAGTCTGGGTTTGATGCTTGGATTGATAACTATGACCTAAAAAGACCTTAGGACACCTTGTGCATTGCATGTGAGTTCACAACCTTTCACACAAGTGTGTTTCTTGAAAATGAGTGAACTTTGGAGCTCACTCAGATTTTCTGAAGAATGTTTTGGAGCTAATCTTTTTATATATTGATAAAAAAAATTCATTATCTTTCCAACGCAAAAAACGGCACATCAATCCGATTTTTTTAGAGAAGGTTATGGTCAAAATAAGAAAGGGAGGTTTCGCAAGTTAGTCGAGAAATGGCAGCAAGGGAATGCAGTCGACTCAATTCCCAATGCAGTCGACTCTATTGACCGTTGGGAGAGAAATAACAGCTAGTTTTGCCCAAAATTATGCAAAATCTTTCCATAACGGCTATATTTAATAACTTCTCTATATAAATGATTTGGGACTTCATCATACATTATGGAAATCACATTCTAAGCCTCCATTAATTAGAGAAACATCAAGGCTCATAGACTAATTTTTTTTCTCTTCATCTTCATGATTTTACATCATTAAAGAGAGCATCTTTGTGAGCAATTCTTTGATTGAGAGTGAGCATTCTTCAAGTCATCAATTCTCTCATCTCTCTGTTGTACTAGAGCTTCATTTGTACTCATTTCCTTTCAAGAGTATTTCTTTGTAAACAATTAATTTTTATAAAAGGATTGTGATAAAGGCTTGGGTTTGTAAAATCTTGGAGAGCTTTGTGGATTCAAGGGTTGTGTTTGGTGTGGGGATATCACCAAGTGTTATAAGGGTTTTGATGTTGACCCGGAAGTTGCTAGTGGATTCTAGTACTCTTGCAAGGGACTTCCTTGAAGAGGTGGATGTAGGCTTGAGGGTAGTTCAAGCTAAACCATTTAAATCTCATTGTCAAGTATCTCTAACTCAATCTCTTTACTTATTGCTCTTTAATTGTTTGAGATTGTTTGGTTAGCATCTTCATTGAAATATTACTTGGTTTGATTGAGATTTATGATTGTGCTTAGTTTAAATTCCCCATTAATTTTCAAAAACCATATTCACCCCCCTTTAGGATTGTTTTATTGGTTTTAATATCCTATGACTATTACAGAGTTATAAAGTAAGAATTAACAAATTTCTAGACACATTAAAGCAGACGAGACAACCAAAAAAAAATTCTTAAAGCCGCATGAGTCGAGAATAAACACATCATCTTGTGAAATCACGGCACAAAATAAAGGGTCCCCATTACTGCAAAATCCACAACCTTCCGCCGCCACTTCCAAGAACCATTGAAGCCTTCTCACTGAAAAGGGGGAATACAAGAACAAGCACAAAAAGGAGGACCTAAGCACCCCATCCCTCCCTCAAAACTGTTTACCCAAATGGGATCCAGACAGAGTTGCCTCAGATCCCTCCACTCCCCTCCCCCCATCCCCCGTCCAAGGCCCTAACCCACCTTCCCTTCTCCCCCTAACCCCTACCCCAACCCTCTTGAGGCCTTATCAATCCACACTCCCTCTCCAAAGTCACCATGGCTAGCCCATTATAATAAACCTAGCTATAAAGAGAATAAACATGTGAAAAATTAGGATCCCCCCAAGTTGCCCCCAAAGTGCCCCATGACTGCCAGACAACTACCCTTAAACCCCACAAATGCTAACTCAATCACAAAGGAGTCGAGAAGTGACATGGAGAGAGGTTTCAGAAGTGACGAGTACAAAAGCCAGGACCTAGCAAGATTGGAACTCCATTGCTGTACTTTGATTAGTCGTTGCGAGGATTAGTTCGGCCACCGCCGGTAATGAGACACCTAGCCAATAAATTTTAATCATCCTCTTTCCCTATAGATGATCTGGTCAAGGTTTCCACGGTCCGATCATTGTAGATTAAATAGATCTACTAGATCGAATAAATTGCATAGATTTTTTATCTGAATATATCTGACGAGATCGAAACTCAACCACAATCACATAGATCTAAAGAGAGGAGGTCTGAATCAGAGTTGCCACCATCGACTCACCAACTCTACTGCCTGCCACCCAGTGTGAACTTCTCGCAAAAGACCACAAACAATTAAGAGAGAAAATTAAGGCTAGCGGTTACTAATGAAAACTCTTTAAAGTTAAATTGGTTTTGGGGGGGGGGGGGTTGTTCTACATGGGACGGGGCTCCTTAAATAGATAATAGGGTAAATGTATCAAATGACGGGGTGACTTGGGTTGGCACGGGCACTCCGTATTGTCTTTTCTAATAATATGTGATTTTTCATGATCTTACGCATAAAGGAAAACTGGATTACAATACACTCTTCATCAAACATGCTCAATTACTTAGTTGATAAATGAGTTTGCAAAGTAAGAATAGATCTCATCTAATAACAACCACTAGAATTGTGCATGTTGTTGTTTTTCTTATTTCTTTCTTATCGCTTAATAAACAAAAATGCAAAAAAGATAAAGTATTATGCAAATTCAAATTAGGATAGCATGACAATTTCCATAACCGAATGCTGAGCCACATTAGCAAGGTTAATGCAGAATTCCCATCTTAAGTTCGTC